>JBBKCR010016119.1:0-12353 GCA_037577295.1 Ladigesia roloffi | reverse complement strand
CACACACACACACACACACACACACACACACACACACATACACACACACACACACACACACACACACACACACACATTCCTTCCAACCTTCAACACAATGGTATGGAATGGGTGATCGCACAGATATTCTGCTGGCAATTTAAACTCACATACCCACACACATAACCAATCACACCACAAGGACAATAATCTAATAATGATTTTCTCTTACAGTGAACACACGGCAGGTGGACATGTCTTCAGGTACCTCGCAAACCTGGGTTTAGCCACCTAACGACCAGACACACTGCACTCCCTCATGCATGCCTTCACACCCAGAGCCATGCATCCCCTAATAATCGGGCGACCAGCTTCGATGAGGGCATGACCAAGAAGTCCCAGAATTAACGCAATGATGTCTGGCACCACCTTATTTGTTTAATTTTGAGGTTTTTAAACTGAGGAAGCAGCTTGAGTGCTACAAGGGCTGCAAAAATTGTTGTACCACTACACCATGAACCATGTTGCAACAAAAGAACAAACACAGAACATCTTAAGACTGCTCTTTTCAGACAGTACAGCGTAACCCAAAATGGAGCAGTTTCCATACCAAGCTGTGATGCAACAGGATTCTTTTTATATTCCATCCTTGTAATGAGTTCTTCTCAGGAATAAAGATTCTGCAGGGCATTGTGGCGATGGGCTGGTGTTGAGGCTCTGTGTGCGTAGCAGTATAGGCCTGTAAGCAATGGAACATTTTGTCAGGTGGGATGGGGAGAAGAAGAAGTATAGCACCCCCTGACAGCCTGGATGACTAAGGCTGTCGGCTCTAAGGGCAATAATGATGAGTGCCTCAAAGGGCACAGCTTCACTGGCAATCCCTTGTGCTCCAGAAGGCATGTCTTCGCTCGTGCCCCTTAGTGCCACAAAGGGCATGTCAACGCTGGCCCTCCATAGTGCTCTGGATGGTACATATCTGCAATCTTTAGGGATGGCTTCAAGAGTATAGAGAACAAAGAGTATAGCAGAACAAATGATTTATGTCTTGACCTGCAGGTGCAAACCTGGCTCCCGATTGGATGGTCGCATTGCACTGATTGGATTAACTGACCTGAAGTCCATGATCATCTCCTTCATCTTCTTCCCATTTATACATTTATTGTTTTTCCTGCACCAGTCCTCCAAATTTTTTTCACTTCCTGCCAATAGCTAGACTCATCATTGTTTGTGATGCATCCAACCACTACTGTATCGTCCACAAATTTAACTATATGACAGCCTGGATGGTTAGTTGTACACTTATATGTAAGCAGCGGGAACAGGAGAGGACTTAGCACAGAGCCCTGAGGGGAGCCAGTACTAAGGACTATTGAAGATGAGGAGACATTGTGGATCCTCACAGTCTGCAGCCTGTTGGTCAAAAAGTCCAGGACCCAGTTATAGAGAGAGGAGCTGAATCCAATAGTCCAAAATTTGTTTATTAGGGTCTGAGGGATCACGGTATTGAAAGCAAATGTGAAGTTCGCAAAGCATACAAACATAGGAATCCTTCTGCTGCAGGTGGGTAAGTGTAGTGTGAACCCCAGAAGAGATGGCATCCTCTGTGGATTTGTTCGTTCGGTAAGCGTACTGATGTGAATCCTTGGTGACATTGATGGTGGCTTTGATGTGGGCCATGATCAGTCTTTCCAGACATTTTGTGACAATCTGCATCCCGTTACTACAGAGCTCTTAGGGACCGGGATGATTGTAGCGGTCTTCATGCAGGTGGGGACAACTGCCTGGTTGAGAGAGGAGTTAAGAATATCTGCCAGGACCTCAGAGAGCTGATCAGAACATTAACTCAGCACCCGCCCTGAGATGTTGTCAGGGCCAGAAGATTTATGGGGGTTAATTCTCTTCAGGGTCCTTACTTCCTCTACAGACACATTGAGTATTTCTTCTCCTGGTGATGCGGAAAGTCTAGTTCTGTTGGGAGTGCAGAACCAGTACTTCTCATTGAATACAACATTTTTGACACCAGTATGCCAGGTACATGCTGGGCAGACAACAAAGATTTTTTAAATTAAATTACTTGCAATGAACAATTTGTCCACCCATAAAGGTGATTTATTAAGAATATATTGTTGTAGCCAAGAAATCATAGACTGCTGAAAGAGGACATAAACATTCAGATATCCATCAGTACTTATCTGTCACACAGGGTTGGGGCCATTCATGAATTGAAATGAGAATGAATGGTAAATACCAATTGACCTCCAGAAATGAAATTGGAATTAAATTGGCATGTCAGGTAAAAGGATTAAAGTCAAATAAATTCCACTAAATTTCATTTGAGTTGACAAGCAAAATACTTAATAGTTTATAGTATGTTAAATATAGTATGTTATTTAAACACATAAAAGAAATATAAAAAGTACTGTATGTTTAGTGTAGTAAGCATTATCATTTCACAAATTATAGTCATACTTAAAGAGGTAAAATATGAAATATAATTATTTTTTACATGTGCCATTCAGCATGTCCCTCATAAGATTTCCTTAATTTACATTTCCCCAAATTCCATGCAAGGTGAAGGTTCATAACCTGGGACTATAAATGTAAGCCAGTGAGGGCCCATTTTGAGGGTGTAAGTTTGGAGATTTTCCTTTTAGTTAAAGTGAAAAGGATTTGAGCGTATTTGGATAGCTTTTTGTGTATGATCTTGGATTGTTTTGAAAATCTGATTTGTGTATGAACCATGGGCTGCAATATTAACACATAGATTTGGATTAACCCATTAAATTGACAATGGCTGTGAAATATGGAATGTCTGGGAAGACTAGAATAATGGATCATTTTGGTGAACCAACATGTACAACTTTAGGTAATCACAAAGCAATCTGTAATCATTTTGGTATACGTGTTCGGGGATCCATCCGATCTACATCCAATTTTAAATGTCATCTACAGGTGAGTACTGTTTGTGGAACAGGTGCTTTAAAAACATTTACATATGAACAACATTTCCACAAAAGTATCACACGGATAAAAGTTTATCCTTAGATGTCAAATGTGGACATTTGGTTATTTACCGATGTGGAGCAAAAATAATTTTATTTACATTGTTGCATGCATAAAATGCAACATGGGACAAGAAGATTTAATACAATCAATATCATGTAATATGTCTTGAACTTGTACTACACTTTCTTTACCTTGTCAGACATCAATGCTCAGTCCAAAAATTGAGCATTTCCAGTTACCGTCATTTAGTTAAATTAAATAACTGATTGTGGTCACAATACGTTTTGTGTTGATTATTGGAGCCACATGAACATTGGAGTCAATCATGGATGGTTTATTTGTTTGTTTTTTGGAGAGGAATTATCCTGAGATTCTTAGTGACACAACTATACTCAGCAACAAAAGCTCAGTTCAGTCTGGACAGAATTACTTTCTTGATCTCACTACAAAATTACCAGCCAACAACAATCATCAGCTGGAGCTTACAAATAAGGTACATTGTTAATGGGATGCATAGGCTACTTTGTCAACTGTTGAAGACAAGGTCTTTCGCAAGATACTCCATTTGGCTGAACTTAGTTTTACAATGCCAAGTCACAAGCACCTGAGTCAATAGCTTATTGCAAAATGATGGCATTAATAAACAGCTAAATGTACTAATAAAAATGATTCAACACATAAGTGTGACTGTTGATATCTGGCCTAGTGCAATGCAATAATATTTCATTTTAAACTTTGAGATTCATACAGTCATGTTCTCTTGCAAGAGGGTCAAGGGAAAGAATACAGCAGAAAATATTTTTCAGAAATATGAGAATACAACTGCCAGATACAGTATTTCTTACAAAGTCTCTGTCATTGTAACCGAAAATGCTGCAAACATGGTGAGGCTTTTGGTCTCATCCCACCAGTGGAGACTCATGAGAGTGACACAGATGATGATATGGTATGAAGCTGAATTTCAACAGATCATATAACACTAAATGTCCCAGGATTTTCTAACCCTCCTTTAGCCAAGTGGTTGCTAACAGGCTAACATTTTGGCTATCATTAGCATTGATTCATGTGTAAATGTGGTAATTACCTGCAGCTCAGGTAATCTGCAGGAAGGTGGGTGTGTGTGTGTGTGAATGGAATGTGTAGGGTTGGGAGGGCTGTACGAACCTTCTCTCCAAGGAAAGAAAATGCAGAGGAGACTCACTACTCAGCAGGCCTTGGAAATGGTCCTGAATGAAGCAAACACTTGTGACTCTGAAGGAGAAGACATAGAACTTCAGCCAGATTCGGACTCAGAGCTGGTTGATCAGTCTTAAGGTTAAGTTTTATTTCATATTATTTATTTAATTTCAAACAAGTAAGTGGAAAATACCAAAAAAGCGGCGTGACAGAAATATCTACTCTGCCTTTTTTTATATTTTCCACTTTTTTATTTGTGCTCCTTAGCAGACATTCACTGCCATCTGAAGTGCAAGATATTTTTCTGCTTCAGTTGTATCTTTTTATTTAGGAAGATATTTCAGACATTATTTCGATAGAGAGGTGGAGATACTGGAATTATTATTATTATCTATGCATGCTAAGGCCAGGAAATATATCTCAAGTCACCCTCAGAGCTTCCTGTGTTTCATCACTCTTGACATGCTTCATAGTATTCAAGAGTGGACTAATCAACATGCACAGCAAACTGAGAATGTTCATTTGTTCTTGGCCCTCCCTGAACTAATGGCATTTATTGCAATTGTCATCTTGCGGGGGCTTACCAAGGTTCCATCACTACGTGACTGCTGGTCAGCAAACCTAGGAAACCCACAGGTGATTGAAACTATGCCAAAAAACCACTTCCAAGACATCATCCGACACCTACGCTTTGTTGACAGGTCCACTCGCAGTGATCAAGCCAAGACTGGTAAGTTCACTGCTATTTCCAGTGTGTGGGGATCATTTGTCACCAAATGCCTCACGTCCTACAACCCTGGTCTACATTGATGAACAGCTTTTCCCCTAAAAGACTCGCTGCTGTTTCTTGCAGTATATTGCAACTAAACCTGACTAGATTGGGATCAAGTTTTGGGTGGCTTGCGACCTAAAATCCAAATATATTTGCAATGTGCTCCCATATCTTGGCAAGGCCAAACGGAAGAAGACTATATTCTTAGCAGCATGCACAGCGTGGTTCAGAAGGATAAAAAGGACCACCAAAAGGAGGGCAAACACAGTCACCCTTCACAACTCCACAAAGTGTGGCGTGGATATGATGGGCCAGTGCCATGTTCTATAATATGATTGACATGGCAGCAATGAATGCACATGTGCTGTATCAAGCATGCACCGGGATGCAGGAAAGATGGGTGGACTTCCTGGTGGAGCTTGTAAGAGAGTTGTCTAGCTCTCATATGGCTGCGAAGAAGGCAAGAAATGAACAATTGCTTTGTGCACAACCCTCCACACCTAGATCTGGAAAAAGAGCCATGTGCCAGGTCAAACACCAGTGCAAGAACAATCACGCCACAGTGTGATGTGTTCACTGCTACCCATACACATGTGGTAAATACAGAGATACCATGGCAGTGCCAGGATTGTGAGTGATTGCTGAAATGTACCCACACACTTTTTAGTATTATTTTTAAATATTTGTACAAATGGTTGGTTTGTATTTAATTTTATTTTGTATGGTTTTTATCAATAAATCTCCTTGAAGTGGCTCAAGGCTCAAGATTTTTTTTTTGTCACATTCATAGCCATACAGGTGCAACACGCAGTGAAATCACTCCTGAATGTCCTGAATCGCTCCTTTTGACTGTGCAGATTTATATTTTAAGACAATTTAAATTAAGTATAAAATCATTTATTTTAAGACACTAAAATAAACAAGAAATAAAATCTTATCCATACAGTCCAGCTTGTGATTCGTGTTGCCCTAGAACAAGCAGGTCCTTTTAAAATTGTGATGGCAAAAGTGCAGAAGCTCACAAGTTTTTGCCACAAAACATCAAGAGCAGCAGAAATTCTTGAATGTTATGTAAAGTTCCCAGCTGCAAATGCAACAAGATGGAAAATGAAAATGATGAGTGCATTTCTTATGTTACCTTCACATGTTTTGTCAGAGCTGCAAGCCCCTGTTCAGTTTACAATTAATGAAATGAAGCTAATCAAAGAACTTTGTGAAACTCTGGAACCTTTTAAGGAAGCAACAGATAAATGTCAGGCTGATAATGTAACTGTAAGTTATGTTATTCCATGTGTTCTGGGTCTTCGTCATGCTGCAGAATCAATGGAACCAAATAAATTGAGCACAATTATGAAATCCTCTTTTGAGAAACGTCTGTCTCAATTTGAAGTTATAAAGTGGTTTCAGTTGGCTGCAACCCTTGACCCAAAGTTTAAACTTGATTAGTGAATAGGCGAAGAAAGACAAACCATTAAAGACATTCTAAAAAAGAAGGTCATTTTACTCTCTGCACCTTCAGTTCCAACTTAAAAATACTGTTTTTCTCTGCCAAAAAGAGGTCCAATTTTTTGCATTCATGGACATCCAAGTTCCCTCTACTCTACTGGAAGGACAACCAGAGCCCTTCCCCCTTTTTGGCTCAAACTGCATTCCAATATCTTGCTGTGCCTGCTTCATCTGCTCATTTTTATTATTGCTGGTAAGATATTTAGGCCTGAGAGATCTTAGTGATGCCAAATGTCAGGAAATTATAATTTGATGCAATGAAAAGTGAATGAAATACATAAATAACCATGACTCTTTTTATTATGAATGAGAAAAATATTATGTGGTAATCATATATTGAATGTAGAGTAAATCCAGAAACATATCACCACTGTCACTCAAAAATTAATTAACAATGTACAGTTCTCATTTTTATTTACTTGCATTTGATCAGGTATATTTCATACATTACTTGGTAGTTGTAAAGCAATGTTTGTTTCTAAATGTGATCACAAATAATTGCGCAGAAACAGCAATAAACGGAATTCAGTGAATTCCTCTTTCTATAATTCCAATTCAATTCAAACTGTTTCCTGTAAGTGTTGTTGAACTCCAATTCCAATTCCTTTTCCTTCTTGGAATTGGAATTGTTGAGTTCATTCCTGAATTGACCCCAACCCTGCTGTCAGGAATACTCTCTTCTCCCCAACGAGAGCAGGTGCAAACACAGAAATTAATTTCTTGAGTTTTATTCAAAAGCAAATCAAAAGGCACATGGGCCAGAAACAAACTTAAATATTTTAGCAAAAGGAGAGGATAGGAGGTTATATGCATGAACCATTGATATGATATGATGCCATTGTTGTCCATTTTGTACATATTGTTTGCTTGTTCAACGTCTTTCTGGAACACATAATAAGAATATCTTTGGAAGAAAACATTGAATAAAACATAATAGTGATCGGTAGACCATTGAACAACCTGAGATTTGCCGACGATATAGTGCTACTAGCAAACTCTCTCTGAAGACTGCAAGAACTCTTAGATAAAATAGACAAAAGCTAGTTAAGATCACAGCATGGAAATAAATAGCTGAAAAACAGAATGGATGCTAGTAAGTCTAAAAGAAAATTAAAACAATAGAACAAGTCCTTTGGCGTAAAAACAACAAATTGGCATTTACAGAACGCTCTACGTATCTTGGATCATATATCAGTGCTTTCGGTGAAAGCAGCCAAGACGTTAAAATCAGAACAGCAATAGCTGTGAACACCATGAACGACAAGAAAATAAGCATCAAGACAAAGAGGGCATTTATTTATTCAACCCACCGTTCTCTATGGTTGCAAGATTTGGATATTAAGAGCAAAAGTGGTCAACATGCTCAATGTGTTTGAAATGGCAGCACGGCATGAAAATAATGGGCAAGGTCAGAAACTATATCTTCTGTGAAATAGTTGGTCAGCGCAGAACTATTGTCAATTAACTATACGAAAGACAAAATTGATGGCTTGAAAATGTGATATAAATGGACAGAGGAAGAATCCCAAAACTCATTCCTGAAGGGCAACTGAGAGCGAACTGGCAGCAATTGGTGATCAAAAGGACTGAGTTGAGTTAGTAAATCATGAGAAGATACGCAAATTACATAGAATTGTGGAAATCGCTAATTTTTCTAGTGGGAGAGCCTATGGCCACTTGGGACAAGGTCTAAGAAGAAGAAGAAGAAAAAGAAGAAGATTTGCTATTAAATGTCAAGTAGAAATGTAAATACAATAAAAAAAAGAAAACATATTGTCGACCACTTATGCCAACAATACTAATAGCAAACAGTACATCCTTTCCACACTGGGGCTGAATCCCCTACATAGTACACTATGTATGATTATTTATCATTTAATATCATCAGTTAACTTTGTGGTCTATACAAGCAATATGACAGAGAAAGATAGTTATTCACAACACAATGTTTTTTTTCATCATAAAATTCAGTCCTTGCCAGGTGGAAGGAGAGCAATGAAGACTAACTTTTTATGATGTCTCTATATCAAGTAAAGTAGTAATGTAGCAAGCCTTATTAATGCCTTTATGTATATTTCCCATGAACGACTGATGCTCAGATGTAAAATATAAAGTTAAATATAATCAGGTATAGGTTTCCTATATAAACCTGTCCTGTATAATGCATTGGAAATGCAAATTAATCGTAAGCGTTTTATGTTGCAGTTCTGTCAATGGGAATTCAAAGACGATGCAAAGTTGATTCAAGAAGCCCCCAGGAAATGTATCTATATGTTTTCTGTAGGTCATGTAGGTCTGAATGTCTGATGTGGCTCAGAATTGCAAATTTATAATCTGAACTGGCCAAAGATTCTGGACACCACTACTTAGTTGGTATGACAGTTTCATCCACACTCACTTCTAACAGATATTGATGATGTTTTTGATCTCAGTAAGAAGTTTCTCCTTGTTGTTTGCAATGTTTAAAGCAGCCTTGTCAATAAGAGCGTCGATATCACTGCGACTGTAGCCCAGATTGAAAGTGGAATATTTTTTCTTCCAATTCTCAACTTCTCCTGAAGAAACAGATGTTTACTGGTTAGAGCCCTGCTTCATTTCTGTTATTTATACAATGCATTGCATAATTTAACATATAGGAAAAAAATACGTGGTTAATATATTTAAATATTAAAAAATCTTATTTTAATTATTGTATATATTGGAGTTACCATTGCAGTTAACACAATTGAAAAGAGGCATGACAATCACAGTTGGAGCATTGGTGTCTCCCCTCAGCACGTAGAAGTCCTGTGGTTCTATGATTTCACCAGGTACAACTTCAGGAAAAGGAATTTTCAGGTCTTTACACATTTGAGCAGTTTGAGACACTGTCTGCAAAAAAGGCAATTCTCTGTTTATTATTTGTTCCTAGAAATAGTATGTGTTTATGTGAGTATTTTTCTATTTAAAGGTTAGCTGCTGAGCACAATAGCAACTCCAGCTACAAGAACCATACTGGACATTAATTAAATCAAATCAGACCAACAGTGAAAGAAAGTATGTCAAATTATGAATTAAAGTGTGTTGTTTTTGTACTGTTTGAACACCCTTACAGTAAGCCATGCCTGTCTCAGTTTTTAGTCCTTCATTAAATATTCATCAATTGTGAAGGAAAAATAATTAATCTAGGAAAATTTACAAATACCCCTACTTCACTCATACATATTACATATTTAATATATGTAGTATTATACAAACTGTGCTTGTCTGGATGACTAAAATTAACATAATTTATCTTATACTGTATGTGTGTATGTGTGTGTGTGTGTATGTGTGTATGTGTGTCTGTATGTATGTATGTTAATGTATAAATATGTCACCATAAAGGGATCATCATCTGTGCTGAAGTCAAGGGAAATTATAAGATCGATGTCTCGTTCTTTTCTCAGCACTGAGAAATAGGGTGAATTGAGTAACAGTCCAGTGTCTTCAAATTGTCTTTGCTCTGAGTTGAGAATATCAGGCTGAACTTCTTCCACTGAAGACATAGACAAACAATACCTTTTAGAATTCTAATTATGGAAGCATTTCTGTGCCCTCAGAGTTTGAATCTTAATTTCTAAAACTGAATATTTCAGCATCCAAATCAGACTGTGAATGTTAAAAACCACCTAATTCTACAAAAAAAAATTCAATTTTGAAAAACAAATGCAGCATAAAAAAATTCTACATATCAAAAAAAAAATTCAGCATGTAAAAATAAAATCTCCATAAATAATTCAGTGTAAAATAAATCTATGTCTCGAAATTTTATTGGTCAATAAAAAAAAAAAATCTGTGTCAAAAGATAGAGTAAATGTCAGGTCAACCAGGGAGAAGCAATCGATCCTTGTCTCCACTGATCCAACATCCAGCCAATCAGGTTACGCTCCAAAGCCATGTTGACCGACACCAGTGATGCTGCTATTTGCCATTTATGTTTAAGAAACTGAGCAATAGAAATTACTGGACACATTGCTTTTCTCACTTAATGGGACAAATTTGCTATAGATTGATTATCTAATACAAAAGATTTTGCATTGTATTTGTTTTCTAACAGACTACTGTGGTATGTCTTATACAAATGCATTATCTTGCAAATGGCTCTTTGTTAGACATATTGTTTACTATTTATGTGCAGGCGTCTGAGTTCCATTCGGCTTGTTTGTGGTGGATTTCTAGGATTTTAGGAGAAGGAATGAATATTTGATATGTAAATAACTTTAAAGGCATTATGTCACCAAGCAATGAAATGTTTAATGTACCCAGTAGTCCTGCCAACATGTCTAAAGGCACAGAGGGCTGTCACTGTTGCATTTTTAAAATTCAAAATGTTCCACACATTCTCAATTGGGGATGGATCAGAAAAGCAGGCAGGCCAGTGTTCCCTCTTTTTCTGTAATTGCTCAAAGGCACATTGGTAGGTGTTACATGGTTTGGTGTTGTGTTCTTTTTCTTGTTTTTTGCATCTCCCTGTGTCTGTAGGCGGAGCTCTGATCGTGGCCGATTGGTTGCGTATGCAAGGCGGGGCCTGCCTTCATCTGCCAAGATCTCTCTCTCTTTTCTACCTGGATTTTTCCCATAGGCAGATGCGCTGGCACACTCTAATTTACTTATGTGAACTTCTTAGATATTTTGTTTACAAATATTTCTGTTATTTATTTTGCATTGACAGTTACCTTATTTTCTGCACTTTATTTAGTGAGATTTAGGAAGTGTAGGTTTATTAAGTTTTCGGAAGACTCACTACTTTTTGTTTGTCGGGAGCAGTTAAGCCTTTTTAACACCAAGGTTGGAAGTGTGAGGTTTTCCTTTTATTTTATTCTTTTGTCTTTTGGGGGTATCCGTCATATTTTGTTGATTAATTCTTTAATTATATTAAATATATACATTTTTCCTTCTCAACCGGACTTTGTGACTTATGTAGTCCTTACAAGGCCGTTTGGGCTCGTAACAGTAGTAAATGGGGTGTGAACCTGCAACTTCATTGGGTTAATAGGCAATTTTGTCTCAACTAGGCTACAACCAGCATATTAATATATGACATAAATAAACTTTTCCCATAATTTCTCACCTTTCATATTGTAGAGGTAGTTGTATGTCGATCCCCAGTAGCAGTGCACAGTTTTCTCTATTGCTCTAATAATGGCAATCCAATTCACTGAAAAAATAAGAGCGAGGTTTAGCCCAGGATTTGTTCTATACTTAGCTTTTATTCCAAAATATTGTAACTGGTACCATACAGGTTTTAATCTCAATTACCCAAATGGCCAAGATAAACTACTCTACAGTGGTTTTGCTATAACAATAATTTTCCCAACAGCCCTGTTTTTGTAATGTATGTTATTACACACTTAATTTTTTTTTGCTAAAATAAATAAAGACTGTAAGTATATAGTAATGTAGAATGGTACTAATTGTTGTTTAACAATAAGGTAAAAAAAAACAAGACAGAAAAGATGTTGATTACAAAGCACGTAACTATAGCAAGTAACTATATATCTTATAAATAGGGATGCACCGATACCGATACTGGTAGCGGCCCCGATACCGCATTTTCTAAAGTACTCGTTCTCGTTAAAAGTCCCCCGATACCGGGGACCGATACCACGGTCTGAGAAATGTTTGTGTTTGAGCGGCGTAAGGGGTTAATCACAGGCGCCGAGTGCCCGCCCCCAGGCTCCCGCTGCAGCTCACAGCACGGAGAGGAAGAGGTGAGATATGTCAGCCGTGTGGAACTATTTCAAAGTGAATGAAGATAACAAAACAAAGGCGGATTGCAAATTGTGGTCAGCGAACCTGTCCACAACTACACGACACCGTGAAAAAACAAATCCACAGCCCACTGCAAGCCTCCTCAGCGTTTAGTTACACCACGGATATTTGGCCAAGCAGT
>JBBKCR010016118.1:0-28106 GCA_037577295.1 Ladigesia roloffi | reverse complement strand
CCTGCCTGGTGGCTCCAACTGCAGCATCCTTCTACCTCTGTAATCATCGTCTCTTCTCTGGACGTGTCCGAACCATCACAGTCTAGTCTCTCTGACTTTATCTCCAACACATCTAACATGAGCTGTCCCTCTGATGAACTCATTCCTGATTCTATTTATCCTCGTCACTCCCAAAGAGAACCTCAACGCATATTCCCAGTATGCCTGCTGTAATTGTCTCTCCTTCTGAACTATCCCTCCTGACCAGTGTTCTTTCGTTAGTTGGAGACAAACAATCGAGGACTGTTAACCAGAGTAATACAGCAGACAACCAACACAATGAACCTGTTTTGATAGGGTTGGTTGCACGAAATTCAGGGTGGGAGGCTATGAGTTTTGGCGCCATCTAGTAATCTAGTAGATAGATGAACATTTTCCAGTTGCATCTGCAGTAAAAAAAAAAACCATATGGAATAAACAAAAGACTGCATAAAAGACACATCCATTAAATGTACTGAATTATGCCTTCCTCAACACTCATCTCATACTAAAGCTGGTTTTCTGGTGATTTTTTGCAATTTCTTCCTCTCTAGTCTGATTTGGTTAGTACAGAGTCCAGCTACAAACTCTTTTTAACCCTTAAAAAGTATTCTGTCTTTAAGGCTCCATCAAACAGCGTATATTAAACATTTTCATCTATTATTTCAAATGAGGTTCATTTACAATGTCATTTTGTTCCCGAAAAGAGTCATAATTTATTTTTATGTTTTCTATTTTACTCACTCTCTCTTCATATGTTTTTATAAAATATGTAATAATGGACTGGGCTGTAGGATTGCTAATAAACATTCTCGAGAATAGCCAAAGCCAAACTACTGCACACTGATTAATTTGTAAATGTTTTGGAGTGACATCACGAGAAGTTCATTTTTCATTAACTGTTTAGTTCCTATAGTGTGTAATGTGTATAAATGTAAATGAGCCATATTCTGATTGGCTGTCCAGTGTTATTATTGAAAAAAGCTGACAATATTATTCAGAATATACAGTCTGGTCTGAAACATTTGGTTGGACTTTTATCAGCATGGCTGCTGTTGGGTGAATGATATTTGGAGAGTGACAAACTAAATGCAGTTCATGTACTGTTTGTGCATCTTAATTTCTATGAGTAGACTTCACACTATTCACTTCCATTAAAATCATTTATTGAAAAAACAGGTCCAGGTATGTATTTAGAAATTTACATTTGAATCAAGTTCATATTCTGGTACAAATCTTTCAGTTAGGTATATTTATACTTTCTTATAATAACATATAATTAGAGATGTCACCAGGGTCGGATTTCCTGGTGGGCCTGATGTGGGACGACACAGTTTATTAATTCATTTATTTATTTGTTTGTGTGACTGGCTCATAAGACTCGTAGATCGGTGGCCCAAGTGACACGGGCTGGCACAATAAACTTTTTAAACACCACCCCTTTCACATTGGGCCCTGTGCCTGTGTAATGCACCATGTTGGGCAAAACTTGAAAACTGTAATGTGTTATTTATTACTTGTTACTGTCATTTCAAAGAAATTGGTTTTGTAACAATATTACTGTATTTAAAATGTAAGGCATTACACTACTAATACATTACTTTTAAGTTACTCTCACCAAAATAACTGGAAATATGAACAAGTAGTCTGATGTCTTGTAAAAAATATGAAGCTATAATCTGAAATAAACTACTTTTTATTGAGATTTTTCAAACAGATTACATTTTTGTACAAAATATCGGTTTCGGATCAGCTTGTCGATACCAGCCTGAATGTGGTATTGCACATCACTAGTCTGAGCCCTGTGTTGAATTTCCTCCTCCCCTCCTGCAGTTCTTTTTGGAGTTCCTGCGCGGCGCATGCGCAGAGAGGGAAATTCAAAACAGACTCCGACACTGTCACTCACAGTTGGTAGCTAGATTGGACATAGGCCTTTGTATTTGTGTATTTATTGATGCTGCATAATATAAGTAACCCAAAGGACGACGTTTGATGCACAATGGCCCATTCGCGAGATTCGGTAAATACGAAATCCTTACGGAACTGTTTAAACTTCAGCTTAAAGGCAGAGGCACTTAGCTTAGACAGTAGAGCAGCTAGCTAACCTGGCTAGCCGTTCCTCGATGTAACAATAAGATAACATGGCTATTTAGGTGAATGTAACTTTTTGTAAGTTACCAAATTTGTTATTTCTTGCCCTTTTTCCACCTTGCATTCGGTTTTCTATGTTTTATCTTTAGCCCAATTATGTTTTGTTGTGGCCAGTCTCTATAAATTGCTTGGCATTTCTGTAAATAATACACAATTAATTAGGACAAAACATTTTATATATGCTTCATCCGTGTATATTTTAGACATGAGAGATCCATATCTTATGGATTGGCGTAATAAAAAAATGTATTCCAAAGTCTGGAGTATTTCAATAAAATATGCTTACTTAATTTTTAAACCGTAGCAACAGTGCTGCTGCAGGTCTATCAGCAGTGAATTACATCAAATTATAATTGTTTATTATTGAACACAAAGGAGTGGCAAGAGTCTTGATTTTCTTTCTGTGATTGTTTTATGGTTTCTTTCTATTAAGTTCTTCCACCACTGTCACTTTTGGTTTTCTCATTTATTTAAAGCCGTAATGTTTCTTGTTAACACATACCCAAAGTTAAATTGTGTTCTCTTTTGTCACCATTTAAGAGAATGTATCTAGACTCCCCTTCCAAACACAGCTATGTTGGAAGCTTCTATGATCCTCCAGAAAAGATGTCCCTTCAATTGTGTGCTGACACACTTCCTTTATGTCAGGACAAAGCCAAGACAGTCAGACATATAAGAGAAATTAACACCCAGACAGCACCCCCTGATGCTGGTAGCAGTGGTGAGTGAAATCTGCTGTCTGATTACAGATTTTTATTTTTCGTGCATGCTTTTAAAACTGCTTAGCTAGTCACCAAGAGCCCTGCAATGCACAAATATACAACATTGATAATACTCTTATAATGCTAGAAATCACAAAATAGAAGATTGTGTGTGGTTCTTATCCCCCTGTGCTTTTAATGAAGTGAAAGTGGCCTGATTAAAGTGGCAAAGAAAATTGAATGAACACTTCAGATTTGATTTAATATAGTTAAATATATAAAGGACAATAAAAACAATCAATGTCTAAGCACAAAAACAAGCACCAGAAAACAGTTTATTCTAATATTTAATAATCATCATATTTATAAATTTAACCAAAATCTTTTTTGTTACCTAGAGAGAACTGTGGGGTGAGTTGTATCGTGTTTAGATTTTTTAAAGAAATGTTTTTCAGAAAGTCCTCCTTCCCTCTTCAGTGAGTATAAATATTGTTGCTGCCTAAGAACCTTTATTAAAAAAATGCCATTTCATTCAGAAAACTTGTAGGCCTCTGTCAGTGGCTTATAAAATTATTGTAGTAACCAGCATATTTCTGTTTGTTAAACAGCAGTGATAGCAGCGTTAAAGACTTTGCAAGAGAAGATGAGGCGGCTGGAGCTGGAGCGCGTGAAGGCAGTGAGGAATGTAGAGCATTTCTCTCATGCCAATTCTACTGTCCAGACCGAAAATAGGCTTGATCCCAGAGAAAAAGGCAACTCACAGAGAAAAGGTAACTGTTGCCCTTCTGTTTAAAATAGCCATGCTATTTTATCCTGCTAAATTTTGCTCATTTTCTCTGCTTGTACAGAGCTGGTGTCTCAATTATACTCAGCAGAAGCACGCTGCTCTCTGCTGGAGAAACAGCTGGAGTACATGAGGAAGATGACGGAGAGTGCAGAAAGAGAGAAAATCACTTCAGTAAGCAGAAAACTGAATTAAGTTTTAGTCCTATCATACTTAACTTATATTTAGTGCTACTAAGAGATGTCACTAAACCAATATTAGGCAGCTGGTGGCTTAGTGGTTAGGGAGTTGCCACTGCAATCAGATTGTCATAGGTTCAAACCGAAACACTGTTTGTGGCACCACAAAAGTAACTTGAAAAAGAACATATCCCTATACACTGCTTCCTGGGCACCCCTCATTGGTGGTAGCCCACTGCTTCACTTGGTGAATGGGTTAAATGCAGTATAAGAATTTCACATTGTTCTCACTGTGTGCTGTGGTGTGTTCACCTATGACCATAAGGGGCCACTTTATTTTTAAACCAGAAGACAACGGGGTATGGGGATGTCAGCAAGTTGGGTACCTGCTTATATTTTTTGCAATTTATTTATATTTAAATAAATTTGATTAACATACACTTCCTCTCTTTCCCCTTATTGTTCTGTAGAAAGGCAGGCAGCAGAATGAGAGGGCATGTACTGATCCACAAATCCAGATTCCTCTACAGAAACTGGAGCGCCTGGAGAAAGAATGTCTTAAGCTTACCAACACGCAGTCTGTTGCAGAGGTATTGGCACTGTCACTGTAGAAAAAAATGTGATTCGTTTAAAACAGCATTCTGAACTCTCGCCATGTCTGCTTTAAAGGTGTATGTCAGTTTCACACTATGTGATCTGGTGACGAGTATGGAATCAACGTTCCCTGATTGTCTCATAGATTAAAAAAAGTAAAATCCCATGAAGGTTTTAATTGTAAAGCTCATACTGTGCTTGTGAATCACAGATGTTCTATTGGGACAGACCATAACTTGAATTCCCCATTACCAGAGATCTTGAGGAAAATGGAGAAAAAAACTCAAGTGTTTTAAAACTTTGCTATTTGTGTTTTATCTGAAGCGGAAGATTGAGCGTTTGGAACAGAAGTTACTTAAAGAAGAACATGAACGCAAACTTGTGCAGGAGAAAGCAGAGGAGGTAGGGCCAGTAATCAAGAGAAACAACTTGCTGTTACAGCAATATAGAAAACATTTATGATTTAATTTCTGTTGACATATCTGTGCATTTTGTCTGCAGTTACAAAGAGAACTGGAGGCTAATCTGGTTACGCTTTCAACTGTTGAGGTCAAACCTAAGAAGAAGAAATGTAAAGAGAAAACCCTAAGTAAGGTAATATTTTCATTGGTCTTTTAGTAGAAGCATTGTCAGAGTCTCAACACTAGATGGCACTTCATTCCATTAACTAAGTGGATGACATTTGTTATTAGAGCTTTTGCTTCATTATGGCTGGTAAACCGTTATACATTTTGACTTTTAACAAAAATCATAATTTCAGAAAACGGTAAGAGCAGAGGTCCAGGTTCCTCAGTGCCTTGCCAAAGCCAAGCGAATTCCGTTCGTTGCTGGAACGGTGAGTATGCCACAGATTTTTTTTTTTAAAGATTAATCCCCTGTCCCTTGATCCTGTTTACTATCATTTGGGTCTCTTTGTGACAGTCAACGAGCCCAAGCCATTCAGTTAATGCCAACGTCCAGAGTGTGCTGCATTTGATGAAGACCAGACAGCCACGACTGTGTGAAAGGGTGCGTGCCCTGCAGAGTGGAACAGAAAACTGCAGAAACCTTCAGCGTGCCCCACCTTCCCCCAGTAAAGGAGCTGTAGCTCTGGGCAGCTTGTCCGAACTAATGCTTGCCCTGCAGGATGAACTAGGGCAGATGAGCTTGTGAGTAACTGTGGGGTGATATTGGAGTTTAATCTTGATTAATAAGGGTGGCTTATGGATGCATGTGTACTAGAGGTGTGCAGTGCGGCCGCTATTTGTATCTTTATTTGTATTTTTTGAAAGGGGAAAAGTATTTGTATTTGAGTAAAATTTATAATGAAGTGCGCAAACTCCGGAGCAGCAACTTGCTATGGGGGGGGACAATGCCTTCGAATGCCCCCCTTGGTGCCTGCACTGGATCTACTACCAAACGCAAGCCTGGGACCTGGCTTGCGTTTGGTAGTAGATTTTACTCGTTAAAAACACGTTATTTGTGCCTTTCCGAATACCGTATTCGGATTTGCCTCCACCCATAATATGTACTTATATTGAGGATAATAATCATAGTCAATAATTAAAACTAAATATTATATATTGTTTTGGCTCATCAGATTTAATTTGATTTGATTCTTTTGTATGTATACTGTGTTTATTTTGATGGATATGTCTTGTGTTACAGTGAGCATCAGGAGCTGGTCAGACAAATAGATGAGACAGATCAACGTGAATTGAGGGAAGATCTGGAGAGAGACCTGGACTGCTTGGTCAGGAAAATGGAGGAGAAAGCGATCCAAATCTCCAAGCTACGCAAACACCAGCAAACTGTGAGTTTTTATTTCCATTCATTCCTCTTTTTCTTTGAGTGGCATAATATGAATATTTTCAGAAAACATGTTCTGAAAAAATTTGCTATAATAAAATGATATTCTTTAATCATCTCGCACAAGATTGTAATAAACCATTTGTCGACCTGCTAAAGACTCCCATAGTTGTATTATAAAACACTTTGATTGCAATTGTGAACATCACCTGGATTTAGCAGGATGTTACTGGTTGTAGTAATGTAGTAGTAATATATATATTTAACTGAATTTAAAAAAAAAAAGAACTGTAAAGACATTTTGGAAAAAATGATCCATCCCTAATAAAGGAAGAACTGTCTGTGTCTGTATCCAGGTCCAAAAGCTTTCCCAGTGTAGTCCTAAGCAGATGCAGAAACGCTCATCTAGTGTAGGTGGTCAAAATTTGGCGAGTCGGACCCAACCCCTGCCTTCCTCTCCTGTGAAAACATTGTCCTCGAGCACAAGGAGGCATCACACAGTCAAACAGGAGCGCTTGCAGCTCCTCAGAGATCCCAAGAAGCTGCACTACCAAGACATCAACTGGGAAACATGATCTCAGCCCCAGTGTACACCTCAACCTTAAAGAGTATGGAAGAAGTGTATGAGCTGTGGAGCACTCTGAAAAGGGACACAACACTTACTCTGCTGTAGTTCTGAAAACTCTAAGAATGTCTAGCATGTTTGTGGTATGAACTGAATGTAGCCACACCAAGGTCATACAAAAGTATCTTGTTGACTTTGGCCTAAGACGTTACAATGACTCCCTCACTGGTATTTTTACATATAATTGTGACTTTTTTAATGTGTTTTCTTAGATTATTTATCATTGTTTTTTGTTTTTGTTTATTTCCATACTTTTGCCATCTCTTTCAAAGAAGAGATTTTATTTTAAATAAAATATCCAAAATATTTAAGCTGCCTGTGTGTTCTAATTGGGCATTGGTGTATAAACTGCATTTAAAAATGTGTCTTCTTTGATGTTGCTTTTGAATCAAAGCCATCTCTGCGAACCACGGCACACATTTGTTTGCCTGCACCTAATCATTGTGTTCTTATTGAAAGTGCTGAATCAACTTGTTCCTGTAAGGATCAAGGTTCCTTGAGGATCGTTATACCTTATATTTCATGTATTGAAATCACCCTGCAATGAACAGGGAACGCCTTGCATTGGACTGCCATGAGTCAGGGCTTCCCAGAAAACTGAGGGTTTTTTTCTTTGTCATCTTGTAAAAGTAAATAATAAAGTAGGGGTCAAGGCTAACTCATACACAGCAGACAGGAGAAATATTCCTCTTCTATGTGCATACAGAAGTGTGTGTGCCAGGAACAGACAGAAAAAAACCAGCTGAACTTACAGCGAAATCCAGAGTTTTCAAATGATCTATTTAATAATTTGAAATGATGTAGTCGCAGAGTGGTTTGATGTGTAATTAAACATTTTAGAGAAACGTACCCATGCCATGCCTCTAAAATTACTTTATGGTAGTTTTGAGAAGCTTTGAGGAATCTTCAAAAACATTGGTGTTGTGACTGCTGGCCCCTAGAACCACCATTGTTAATAAATACAAATACCCTACAATGGACCATTTCACACCAAAACACTCAGCGTGACTTTATAGTTCAACCACTGTATTATGGTGAAAAATAATTTTTCAGTGTGGAAAAAAAATCTTACTTCTTTTACAAGACAGAAGACGGGACAACTTATGATTTAGAAAATTGGGATTGGGACACAGAAAGACAGCACACAAACACGTACATCCAGTAAAATGCTAAAAGCAAAGACATGGACACAAATAAACGGAGAGAAGGTGAACTCTGTGCTTTGTCCAGTCAGTCTTATCAGATTAAGTTGTGACTTTCAGTAAATTGCAAAAAATGAGGAGGGTGGGGAAACCGCTTAACACAGTGAACCCTGAACTGATTCTTCAGCAACATTTGGAAGACTAGGTTAGTGCTGATCTGGGATCAGATTGCCCTCTTATTTACTTGGACTTTGCTGACAGAACCCATTATCAACACTCGTGAGATGTTTCCTGAATACAAGGGCTTATTAGTCAACTGTGGAATTTGGTTGACTATGCACGATTTGTATTCCATTGTGTGTTGTTAGTGGTCTGAGATGGTATGTGTTCAGTGGTAATACTAATGATTTCACAAAAACTGTCCCCCGCTGGGTAATATGTTCAGATTCGAATGTTCCCCAAATTTTAATTTGGCTGAGTGCAGCAAATTTTTGGCTGACATTTAGTAATATGTCTCAAAGAAAGACATGCATAGGCGATTCTACACGTGGGCCAGGGTGAGACAGGACCCCCGTAGAATTGCCCCTGCCCCCCTTAAGCCTCCCTGCACTGAACAGCCAAATACTGAAATATACATTTCTTATCGCGACATCCACTGACTCGAAGAACGGAACTAACGCTTCGTGTGTTCTAGACCAGTGGTCCCCAACCTTTTTCTCACCGCGGACCAGTAAACGCTTGAAAATTATACCGCGGTAACCTTGTAGAATGTGGTCCCCAACCTATATTTCGTCAGGAATTAGTTTAATATCAGAAACTATTTGCACTAAGGATAGACTACGAATATCCGTTTTTATATCAGTTTTTTTTCTCTGCTGTCCGCGGACCGGTACAACATTAGCCACGGCCCGGTACCGGTCCGTGGACCGGTGGTTGGGGACCGCTGTTCTAGACGGACTACTTAAAGCGCTACAAAGTTTTTAAAGTAAAACATCAGTTGTTAACATATTAAGCAGTTTTTTTTTATTTAATTCACATTCACGTTTAATTCTGTGTAAAATTTGATCGCAACACTCATTACACAACTGCCTTGTTTGTATTTTAGTGTGCTTTTAACATTTGTGGTCTGGAAACTATAGAAGAAATCTATAGGCAAGCCTGACTGGTGACAAGCTTCTATTTGCAAATGGAGATGTTAAATGTGTTGTGGTCTTGGAGAACCACATTGCTGTTTTTCCAAGCTTTTTTGTGTAGAAACAGCCTCTCTCTATGGTATCCTGTGGTCATTTACTGCTGGCTCAACAGGATTTACAGTGACCTTCAGGGTAAGCAAGTATCCTGTTAGCTAATCTCTGTGGACTGGACACAAAAACTGACCTTGTTGCTCTATAATCTTACATGATGATAGAGATATGAGTCAAATGTTTAATAATGGAAGTCAGTGTTTGTGTGACAGGGGGGATCAGAAAAACCTTGTATGAAAACGAATAAGAAAATCTAGTGAATCAATGTGAAAGACATTGCCAAATTGTTGTGAGACAAATTGTTTGTATTTGTATTGACCAACACCAGACCATGATTGGACTCCATAAAGAGTCAATTTACCTCAACAGGTGCAGATTTTGCTTAAATAATAATTTTTTGTTTGTGAAATAAGACTCCACCAGCACAGACGAATATATAATTAACTCAGTTATTATTAATTTTGGACTGTAGTGCACCAAAGCAACAACGTGGCTCCAATATATTTTAAATGTATATAATTAATCCACCATAACCTTTTTCCTAGAACCATAAAACCTTTTTTTAATTTAAACTACTTTTTAAATTAGTCATTAAATGAGAGATGTTTAAGCTATTCCATTCATTTGCTAACATCCGTTGTAGATTGTCATTCTTTTACATCAAACTATTTAATTATTTACACACTCCAAATATAACAGATGTTATACTTAAGCTTTTAGGAGCCTCTGTATGCAAGAATCAGGTGAATCTAATTAGAGCTGCAACTACACTGCAGTAGTATCTCCAGGAGCAAAGCAAGAATGTTAGCCATTAGCTATTGTAGATGTTACACCAAACGTTTTGATCTGTTTTAAAAAGCATAGTGTGGTCTGTTCCCAAATGGAAAAACAACTTTGAATTTTTGTTGTAGCTTTAAAAATTCCTGGCATACTTGTGTAGTTATGTGTGTGTTTTTTTTGCAAACACCAGCAGTTTCTTACATTGTGTGAAAATATGTTTTCTGGCCTACATTAAAATGGTCAGGTTTGTCATTCTCCAGCAGCTCCCAATTTCATTATAAGGTTTTACCTGACAGTGTGTACAATATGAAAGCACATTTCTCACGTGATCCATTAGTGTTTCTTTCTCCATTTGCCATCTTGTATCTCCCTGTTAAAAGATGAGTGACTGCTTAAACATACTGGAGCTATACTGGAGAATTTGCTAAATCACTTAATATGTGGACACACCTGTAAGAACTACAAATAAACAGGCAAAAAAGTTTGTTTCACAATTTTCACATTTTTTAATTAATTTTTGATTTTAACATCTTCAACCTAATTGCAGTAAAAAAAAAAAAAGAAAACTAAAGAAAAATGCAAAAACAAAGATTTCCAGGAAAATAAGAACATATGAACAGAACTGAAATACATTTAAGGCAGACTTTGTGGTGACAAAGCAATAGAGCAAGCATAGATCCTCGGGTGTGTATTTGCGTGCATGTGTGTGTGCGTGTGCAAGTGTGTATGTGTGTGTGTGTGTGTGTGTGTGTGTGTTTGCTTTCAAATAATATATGCTCAAGGAAACCTTTAACACATCTGAAGCTCAGGTCATCTATGATTTGTTACTGAGAAAGTCTAAAATATACACAAACCGGAGCAAAAAGGAAATTAAAAGGTCACACATTACACGAACCAGCCTAATAAGTAAACAACAGAGTGGACAATGGTGTTAGCTAGGCGGTATACTCTAATCAGCTCTCAGTGTTTAAACATATTAGTGCTGAACTCAATTTTCACGCAGATAAGAACACATTATGTCCCTTTAGAATTGTCATTTCAAAAACAAGAAACTTCATCATTTAACCTTCCGCAAAATTAAGGCACTTCATCTTCAGGAGGTGCAATGCAGTAAGAACGACTATAATTCTGAGAGCACTGACAAAAATAACAAATGTGGGAAGAGAAATGGACAATGTTAGGCACTCCTAAGTGGTTCAATGTGGGCAGCACCCTGGAACTCTACACCATCATTCCATATTCACTCTAACCTGATTCAGACTCAAACCAACACAGCAGGATCTTTGGATGTAGTCTTACATTGTTTTGCACAACAGTGTGACTTGAGTTAGTTAGACTCTGTATCTATGGTGATCAGCCACAAAAACAATTACGTGCTTGCCTTAACTTACACAATCATGTTTAGACAACATAAAAAAGCAAAATTTTCATTTGGCATGCTTCAAGCAAAAAGGCAAGCTTTTTTTTTACTTTAAAACATGACCAACAACCCCATTAAGAGGCAAAGAGCTGATTGAGCTATTTAGCAACTCCCAAATCATGCTAGGATAGACCACTATGGCATAAAAGCAATTTATTCATAGAACACACAAATGGCTGAAGTGGTTTCTGCAAAACATATAGGAGGCCTTAACAGCAGACACATGATAAATAAAAAAAGGCAAAACTAAGTGTCTAAAGCAGAGTCATCAGTTAGTCAGCAAAAACCCTTAGTACATAGAAGGGAGAGCTCAAAAAACAGCTTCAATATGTGAAAATCTAAAAAACAAAATGAAAACAAAAACCCAATTTGAAATGACAGAATGACAGGACATTTTCAGAACATCATATTATTAGCAGCAAGCTATTCAAGAATATTTGATTCAATGTGGGGAACCAACCCTTCATATCTCTGTTCAGCCACAATTTCTCTCCATTATACACATTTATATGGTGGCCAGACAGCAAGCAAAATGGAAAAATCACATTGACACGGAATTTGGTATCGTTAATCTCCATTTTGGGCAAAACAGGTCATCACAGACCACAATAATTGCATATATTCTAAAACAATACATTTGGCCTTTTGAGATAATAAGTATGGGGAATTTGAGTCTGAGACCCTCGTCTAGGATTTCCTAAATCGTCCTTGCTTAGGAACATATAACAACCCAGATGTTTTTAAATGCCGTTTTTCCTTCCCAGCATCATGCCTTCTTCATTTTTCTGAGGCTGTTATCACAAGGACTGGACAACAATGGTAGGATATGAGCAACCGCTGACCTGTGGCCAGAGCTGCACCTTGACCTCCCTGGACCTGAGTGATGACTCACCCTAGTCTCTTTAAGCACTCCTCCTCCCCATCTTGGGGAGAAAAACCGCAAAAAAAGAACACAGTCCTAATAGCAGGTGTTTGTATTTTGACTTGGGTATCTTCTGTTTTTCATATGATCAAATGCAAATTAAGCACCACACCGCAAAAGCTCCTTTAAATATAAAGCAACTGTGGTCTAGTGAGAAGCACAGAAAAGCTCCAGCCTGTGCAAAACCATGCGCATGATGGATGAGCACAAAGCCAATTAGAGAGCCAAGGCTTTGAGGTGACAACTCAAACCACAACATGGAGAATTTTAACTACTGAAATTAATCATCCATTAATATATTCTTTACAATACAGCAATCAGTCCAGCTGGCAGACTCTACATGAACTTTAGTGACAATACTGAGCACACACTCGTGCAAAACACGCAAACGAAGCCTGCTCCGAAAAGAGGCAGCAGACCACAAAACATGCATTGCATCAACAGGTGGTCAGCGCTCACACATTCATTAAGGCTCAGAGGGAGGGAGTGGAGACAAAGAGCATCAATAATCGAAGACAAGCAGAGCAAACGACAGCAAACATAAGCTCCAAAGGCACATGGACTCAAACCATCACTGTTCCTGAATGAGAAACACCCAGAGCCCTCCACATACTCTGGCTAAAAATACACTAGTATGTTATATGTACTGAAATTTGGCTAGTGGGTTTACACTGATTATTCCTGGCAACAGGTACCTGACCAGAGTCAATCAATTGGTTGTACTACAGATATTAATGGCAAAGGCTGAGCTAGGTATTGTGAATTATTGCAAGTAGGCCATGCTCTTTTATTTGGTGAAAATGAAAGTTATAGTAAAAGAACCATGGCCCACAACATCCCTCAACCAGAAAATAACTATAGAAATGTCCTGCATTTTTTTTAGCAAAGCTTTAAGCAAAAAAGAAAAATAACAAAACACACCACTTATAAACTTTAATTATTCTTACTGAATTTCATCATGTAAATATGGCTTCAGGGATTCAGGGTGGATGGATCTAAAGGTCTTCCTTCAATTTGTAAGGCTAATGTTTGTGTGTGAATGGGACAGGATGCAATCAGCAAAAACTATTGTGTCATATCATTTCCCAGTGTAGATTAAATTAATATAATGGAAAGCCAATTTATTGCCATATTGCAAGAAATAATATTTACTTTCTAGAGCAGGTGGATTCGGAACCCTGCCTCTACCATAACACTTGCAGCAATACTAAGAGATAATCATGGTCGCTTCAACATAACCACCCTGAATAAGGTTGGGCAGTAGTCTGTGCATGGTCAAATGTTTATAAATCAAAATACAGAAGCTTTTGGTATGAGTGGGGCGATTAAGTGTTCAAAAACAAAAATACTGATATATGTGTATATGTATATGATATCTACATATGTATATAATATACATATATATGTATATGATATACATACACACATACACACGTGTGTTGTGATAAATGTCATTATACCATTGCTCTAGGGGACACATATAGGGCACCAAACCACATTTTGTTTCTGGGTTTGTGTGTATAAATACACATTTGTGTGAGCCTTCACATCATTAAAAGGTAAAGGTCAAACCATAGGCATCAAATACATTATCATGGTTGAGAACACAGAAGAATCGCTGAATACAGATTGTGTGTGTGCGTGTGTATCTGCATGTCGGTGTAGTGTGTGAGTTCAGTGTGCATGATGCCTTTAGGTAGCGGCAAATGTTACAGGGTGTGGTAGTTGCGGTCCTTGGATTTACAGAATTTGTAGAGGAAGAAGATGACCGCTTGTAGGCCAAGCACTAGCACAATGCCACCTATGAAACTGGCAGCATCGAAGGTAGACTTCTTTGAAGGAGAGGGTGGTGCTGTTGTGGTGGTGGTGTCTGTTATAAAGATATTATCTGTTATTAATCACATGGTTACACAGCTGCAGTTCAAATATTTCTGTACATCTCAGCTCTAACGTTAATGCAATCAAGTCAAATATAAAAACAAACCATGTGCCACTGCAGGGCATTCACATTTACCTAGTTTGCTACACAAAAACAAGGTACCCACAGAGTCCAGAGCACGGGTGCCAGAATATTTAGAGATTAATAACCCTTATGGTCAATATGTTAAACTATAAACTGTTTACATTTAAAGAAATGTAAAGATTTGCACTAATGTAGAATTTTTCAACACCACAGCATAAATTGACAGAACACCAACACCCATATCCTAACAGTAGATTAGGCACCTGCCAAGCAACAGTAAGTTTACATTTCTAAATCAATTTTCTTTTTTTTCTGAACAGGGACCAGCCGAAACATTTTTCTTTTATCAGTGTTAGTGTTGAAAAACAAAATAAAAAAATTAAGTAATTAAAACAATTAAGCTGATAAAATAATTGCTTATGTTAATTAAATAATGTGCATGTATATTTATTTACACACACACACTAGGTGGGTAGGACTTACTGGGTGCAGTGCTGTTTTGAGTTGGAGCGGGCGTGGGTTGTGCGGTTACATGTTGAGTAGCTAAACAGCACAAAAAAAAAAAAAACCTGTTATTTCAACGTAGCTAGCCAACAGTAAGTATATAAAACATCCACTTTGTATCCATGTCTGAGCTGGTATCTATGTCTAAACCTGTGAAGATTTTATGCATACTGATATGTGAGTGACACTTCATAAAAAGTAAGAGATTTTACTTGGAGCAAAGGAAGTGTTGGCTGCTGTGGTGTTCTCTATAGGAGATGGAGTAGTTAGAGCTGGAGACAGGAAAAAGATTGCTGGTTTACTAAAGACTCATAACACAAATGTATTATACATTGGCACTGCACAATTATAATTTAGAAAACATTAAAGATCATAAGTGAGCTTACATGTGCAAGTGGCGTTGGTGCAGTTACCATCAGGCTGCAAACTGACATTGTAACATTTGGTTGTGCTGTCTAAAAGGCAAACAAAAGCACATTAAAAAGAAAGCAAAACATGTGGATAATTTTTAATGCACAAACTCCTGCATCAGGGTGTGACTACATTATAGTTTCCTTTTAGAGTCTTCTGTACAGGTTATGTATCAATGTGCATATCTAAGCTAGCCTACTTTATGGCAATATCTGTACTTTGTAGTAGAGTTTAGATTTTCTGCCCGGACACGGCCCGAGCCGTTGTCCTCGGGCCGGGCCGGGCCGGGCCGTGATCAAGCATTTGATTTTATTAATCATTACACGCATCAGGCTCTGGACGACAATTACAGTTACTGTGTCGGGCCGGGCTGGGCTCGGGCACAAGGTGCACGGGCTCGGGTCTCATTTTTTGGGCCCGATCTAAACTCTACTTTGTAGTTACGCTGTTGATAATTAACTGACAGTAACATTTCCATTTAGTTAGTCACTGAATCCATTTATTTAACATCAAAATTAGCAATTAAAACAGAACATAAATTGCTCTAAAAAATCTGAAACCACATGATTCTGAGTAATTACAGGGACAGCATATTTTGAATATGGGCAACATGTCAACTATGAATGTGCCAGAATGAGAAACAGGAATAGTATGCTCTAAACCAGGGGTATCAAACTCCAGTCTCGGAGGACCGTGGATTAGCATGTTTTGGTGATTTCCCTGGTCAGAAACACCTGGTACATATCAGTTAA
The DNA here is from genome assembly GCA_037577295.1 of Ladigesia roloffi. NCBI lineage: Eukaryota > Metazoa > Chordata > Actinopteri > Characiformes > Alestidae > Ladigesia > Ladigesia roloffi. Next base: position 12,128 of record JBBKCR010016118.1, on the reverse strand, counting down.
TTGTCAGGTTTAGTGAACGTGTTTAAGGAGAAGAACCACCAAAGTGTGCTGGACAGCAGAACTTGACACCCCTGCACTAAACATTTCATCTCCTATGTGTGAAAGGTAGCGCTCTATTGGGATGATGTCACCAGTCTAAATCAGGCCGGCTTTCTAAGTCTAATCGAGTCATAGCAGCAAATTTAACATTTAAAATATCTTTTTAAAGATAAAAGCTTAAGGAGCTTTTCATTCCAGTCACATTTTTTTCATTTATATTGGCTCAACGTTTGTTTAACAAGACAGAAAATTTCCTGGTTTTGGTGTTTGCATAGTGATTATGCAATGCATGTCAATCAGCCTGCAAACAGAATTATCCTAAGAATATGGATGTGTATTGACTTTCATCCCAACAGGAGTATAGAAGACTTTTCAGAAACAGCTTATGCAAATATTGAAAAACTGTAATCCTCTCTAAAACTGGCTTTTTTCCATTCCTTCTCTGTAATTTACCCTTCAAGAAAAATGTGGAATGAAAATTTATATTAAAAAGAAGAGAAAAAAAAAAGTGTGTGTGTGTGTGTATATGTGTATATATATATACACACACACACACACAAATATATATATATATTTTTTTTTTTTTAATATATAATAATGTGTATTTAACCGTATTTTGCGCCATATAAGACACTTTTTCTTCCCCAAAACTGGGGGAGAAAAGTTGGTGCGTCTTAAATGAGGAATATACATTTTGTCTGCATTAAAACTGCACCTAACTTTGTGTGGTGCCGCTCGCCATCCTCTTTTTATGCTGTGTGTGCTGCAGTCAACGAAAAATTTTCACGTGACAAAAACGAGACGAGATGTTAATGCTGGCGATAACAAAACGGAAACTATAATGTATTTTTGTTGACGAATAAGAACGAGACTCAATGTGGTTTACAATATAAAAACTGCTAAATTGTCTCTTTATTTTCGTTGACTAAAACGAGACGAGACGTTATTTCCTGTGCGATAGGGAGGGGAGAAAAAAGTAAAGGACACTCGACCTTAGAGATTAACGATGTTACGTCCCAAAACTTTCGTCCACTGTGCGGCACTGTGAATTAGACTTTAGATTCTCTGCTGGAACCCGGACCCAGTCCGATATTGCCTGCCACCAGCCTCGGGTGAGACCGGGCCGTGATGCAGCGTTTGAGTTGCTCGGAGCTCCAGCAGGACGGGGTGTGAGTTTATAAACGCCACCAGAGTTCAGAGTGCGTTATAACGGCCCACGGAAAAAATTAATTGATAATTGTCGGGCCGGGCTGGTTTCGGACACAAGGGTTTGGGTCATGTCGGTTTTCATTTTTGGGGCCTGATCTGGGGTCTAATATAAATGAAATGTATCTAGATTGGAGAAAAGTTTTGGGACACGTCTTATATTCCGGAGCGTCTTGTACAGCGAAGAACAGGTATATGCCAAGTTGATACAGAACTGTCGGGGAATATATCCATTGCCACTTTTTAAGCTTACATTTGCAACGCTAATGACAGTAGAGTGCAGTAGTCCCCCATGTGGGTAATACCTACGTACAGGGAAGTTTAGCTATGTACAGAAAAATAACTGGCTGAAAATAAGTCTGAGAGCACTTTCTAAAAATGAAGGAGGCTTTGTTATATACAGTACATAAATGTCTGATGAAGCTTTCCACAGATGCACAACTTTCTGCAGATTGCATTGTAAGAGATGCCAGAACAAGCTAACCTTACTAAAGCTCATCATGACACATAACTGAAACTAGGCATAGGAATATCCCATTTGTGGTCTTTAAATTAGCAGTATTTAGCTGACTTTCGAATGAACATTCACAATCATGCCCTGTTGTATTATTAAACAAATATAATCGGTAGCAAGCTAAAATTGTTTAATTAGTTTTAAATACAATTTTTGAATATCAAATCATCCTGATTTGAAGATTTGAAATAAAAATACCATCATGGCACATTAAAATATTAAACTGGATATCAATTATGCTGCAGTCTAGAAAGCTATAATAATAAGCCATATATGTATTATCATCTCATGTTAGTCACGACTTAGGCCATCACACTTAATCAGCTCAATATTTTAGCAGGCATTTTGTTTTAAACATTTTTACTTGATTCTTCCTGAACAAACATTACAAAATATTCTGTTCTATTGATCAAAAAAAATGTGAAAAATCCATACCATTACATTTCTGTATGTGACATTTGGCCAACAAATTCAATTTCAACATTGCACATGAAATCACTTTTGCATGACTATAAATATTAGAATAGGTTTTTAAGGACCTTCTCTGATGTCACTACCGAGTCTAGATACCATTTACCAGCAGTGACACACTGCATGTTCCAATATACTGTTTAAAACACATCTATGTCAGCATATTTTTTAGGCTGCTGTGTCAGCAATGCACAGATCCTTACAGACTCACTCCTGATAAGGCTACATCTCTGCCATCATGCCCTCATTTGGGTCTTCACTTCATTGGGCTTTCTGCCTCAATGACCAACAAGAAGCTCCTGTTGAACCCTATCACTTGAGACCTAGTCCCTGCAGGGAACCAACGACACCAATGATACCAGTGCACAACTTCTAGATCAACACAATGTGTCACAATTAACCTTTGGATTAGTGACTGGATTCATGTTGCAGTGCAATAAAACCTGCTCCACTTCTTGTTCACACAACCCACCAAAGGAACATAATAAGGGAGTAAAGAAAACAAAAAACCTAGCCTTATGCCATCGCTGCAGGCTTAGTATGACAGAGGGATTGGCTATGAATGACAAGTCCTGTCAGACCACTTTCCCACCACCCTGTGCTGACTCAAAGTGAAATGAGGTGAAGCACACTAGGTGCAGAAAAAGCTGGTTTCTGATCTTGCTTAGAGGACAAAGTCTGCTCATATTTGTTGGCCACAGCTGTGGGGCAAGTGGTTTATAATTCTTTCATGCAGTCGTAAGAGTGAAACTGGTACCTCACATGATCTCAGGTTAAAAGAATAAGGTTTTTCAAGTATGACTTTTCTGGGTCATATGCTAGTTTAAACTTGCCAAACAAACATCTCAGTGCCAACTGCACTTATGCAGCAAAAGCCATTTCAGAAATTCTTCTCTTCATTCTCTCATGAATCCCAAAAGTGGCTAACATTCTGTGTAATTGCACTGCAGGGTAGTTTGTCGTGACATTTGCCAACTGGTTGTGATTCATTTCCATTTGTATTGCATACAGTGTGGTGCAAGTGATTTCACCGCATCTGATAACCACAAGAAAACAAACGCATTACAGAGATTAATTATTGCTGACTTATGATATGCCATTGCTCGTTGTTTGGGTCAGACGTGGTTACTGGCCTAAATCCAGTGCTATAAAAGCTATCCACACAAACTAATATATATATTTATTCATTCTTGCACTTAATCTGTGCAACTCAGGATACTTGAACATTTAGTAACATACAGTAGTTATTTAATCCCAGGTAATCACGTGTTCCTGGTATCTAAATCTATTTACTTACACAAACCAACAGTGAGAAACATTTTCATATTTTTCATTCAATTATTAATCTATCAGCAGATGCCTGTACTGTGGAATAGAAAAGACTAAATTATTAGGGGGGAAAAAACAACAAAACACTGTTTATTTGCAAAACATTATTAGTGGTATGGAATCATGAATACACTTATTTTCATGTAATTTTTTACTGAATTAAGAACTTCGCAACAAATGACACCATAAAAGCAGTCACTAGTTTATCTCAATTTTTGTAGTGTTGTGATTGATTGGGTGAGACAGCAGATCTCAGCTGATTTTAAAATGGATAAGGAGAGTGAAGGAAACTCACTGCATTCCAGCCAAGCACAATCAGATGTATTTGTGCACACTTCACAGTGCAGATCTTCACACGCATCTACACCTGCAAAAACACAAAAATAAATTAAATAGCACTCAAAAACATAGTATTTCTGACATTTAACCTCACAAAAACATACATTCCATCAATGTACTCAATAAAATTTATTTGTTAACAAAACACACTCACACAAGGTCATTTTCACAACTGTTTTTACCACTAAAAAACAAAACAAACAAAACCCCCACCTTATTTATAAAGTATCCCTGGCCCAGTGATTAGTGCCAATTACTTAATGGCAATATGGACTCAAAGTACAACAATTTCAGGCAATAACTTGTTACTAATCACTAAACTTCTGAAGGTTCAGACTGACTAATAAAATAATCTGTAGACAGACTGCTAACATCTGGTTATATTTAAGTGGCTCGTCTGTTCTTTAGGTCATATTTAAGTGGCTTGTCTGCTCTTTAGGTCATATTTAAGTGGCTTGTCTGCTCTTTAGGTCATATTTAAGTGGCTCGTCTGCTCTTTAATTCAGTGAGTAAACTTCCAACTCTAGATTATTCCTAAGCATCAAGAAAGGCTTGTATGATTTAGTACATTTTACAGTACTCGGTGGGACGACAGAATAGAGATAGGTTCAAAGTCGACTAGGTATCGTCAAGCACCCACACACGCCTTTTGTCCGAACCCACGTAGAAGACATGTCAGGACAGGCAATCAGACACTAAGAAGGTGCTGCTGGACAAACGAGTTCAGCACGATTAACGATCCTAAATCCTACCACACTCCTTCCTGACCAAATAACATCACGGCATTAATAAGTCACATTACACGACCTAAAGTCTAGAGCCAGAAGATTCACATGACGGGCAGTACCACCAATACAGTTACAACATTGAGTCGGTTACAAAGTTTAACACATTCATAAATAATCACATAAGACGAGAAAGAAAAAAGAAGAATAGGAAGAATTCTAAATCAAGGCCACTTGGTTTCTATCAAGAAGCTAACCCGAGTAGCTGTTAGCAAACAAGAACTGCAGCTATGTGTTTAACACTGCCGTATTAATGATCCGCCATAAATAAAAACTAATTTATTCTGAATAAGCATATTATAACAAAGCTAATAAAGAATAACAGTGTTGATGTCATTGCACCAAAGGCGAGCGACAAGTTCTCTAAAGCTAGTTAGCCTAGCCATTCAGCTAATTGGCTAATTTGTTAGCACGTCACCAGTTTCTTACCCGTCTCCTGGATACTGGATCCCAGAACGGTCAACACGAGCGTTGCGAAAACAAACCGCCAAAACATACTGTGATTTCTATGTGTTGCAACCACCGAAATAAACACTCGATTCTAAGCCCTGAAAAGTAAAAAATTGCGTTGAATGTGTACTTTCTGACGCTTCTCTAGCGTTTCCTGCTTTGGAAGTCATGTGGCAAGTTTTTTACCTCATTGCCACGTGTTCCCTCCCCCTCCCTGCAGGTGTAACCATGGACACGAGCTCAGTGTTCTTGTAATACAGTTCCATAATAGTACTGTAATTACCACATGCACTTTTTAATTTTAATACGACTTAACATATAATAAATTTGAATAAATAATATGCAAGAACTGAAAATTACACAGAAACATTTTTCAACCAAGCGCTTTGCCAACGCTGAGACCACATCGTGTTCTAGAGCGACCCCTGCTGGATTCACTCAGAATGCCATCTTTTATAACTGGATAAGTCAAGTCAGTCCGGAGTCCAGCAGGTTTTTTGTCATTTCAGACATATTCCCACCTACATGTCTATGTTGCAACCCTAGACCAAAAACAAAACAAAAGACTGCAGAAGTGCAGAGACAGGGCAAGACAGATCAGTTTAGATAAGATGAGATAAGATAAGACAAGCGTTTATTACTCCCACTTTGAGAAATTTGCATTGTTACAGCAGCAAGTGGACAGTACAAAATAAGGGTAGCATAAACAATATAATGAAAGCTATACAACACAACAGTACAATATAAAACGTACACTATAAAAATCACAGAGAACAAACATAAATATAGGAATAGAAAGAAGAAGCTCAGTTGCTAAAATAGGTTGCCACTCACTGGAACCCTAGCCACATGCAAAGAGAGCAAGAGTATGCAAAAAAAAAAAAAACCCACAAGAGCAACAATATAACAGCAAAAGAATATATTTAGTGCAGTCGACACTTGAATGAATACACTTTCATGAGAGAATAATATAATGAATTATATTTTACTGTATTTTTTTACATTTAAAGTAAAGTGGCCCCTTATATTTATGTGTCAACACAACACAGCAAACAGCTTGAACAATGTTAAACTCAGCAAGTGAACCACGAGGCTGCCACCACCGAGGGTGTCCGGGGAGCAGTGTGTGGAAGCGATTTGTTGCTCAATGTTACCTCAGTTGTGACCCTAGCAGTTTTGGGGTTCTGTTTGTAAGGGAAATACCCTAACAACTAGGTCAGCAGCTGCCCAGAGACAATTAGTTGCCATCTCGACTCTGAGCAGAGATTTTGGAGAACAGGGGTTCAGCCATGTGCACAGATAAACATTGTACTGCAGTGTTGTTTCTAGATTTGGTTTAACTTCTTCCATAGATTGATGGTAGGCATGATACATGCCCAGTCTGCTCAGACTTTTGTTATTAAATGTGAGGCCAGTACAAGTTTCGAAACTATTGGGTATTGCCTTCTTATATCACAACTTTGGGAAATCTGTGTCAGATCTACCTGGGATAGAACAAGATCTTAAATCTCACCTGTGAATCCCAAGTGATAATATAGAAACAAAATATATAATTTATATCAACACATATGTAATGAAAATAGATTACAGTCTGTTGATGTTATAGCTCTTAAAAAGACAGTCCTGCAGCCTAATGCTAGCCTCAACTTACACTCTTACTAGAAAGCTTTAGGCCTTGTGGCTTTCTGGAATACTGCCAAAAACATTGCCATGACCCAAATTTAAATCATTAATTCAACTTACTTTGCAGAAGCCTATGATGCCGGTTTTATGGTTGCACAATGTGTCATTTTATTCTTTATTATTTATCGATCTCTTTCAGCCTGTATGTAGTCTACTTCACTTGAAATTTGAAGACTGGCCAGAGAAATTTTCCACTTGACAGTTAATGATCCAGACTAGTACGGTTTTCACAAAATTTAGAACCTCAAGGCCATCTTTCTCCTACACTACAAGGCCAGAGCTGTGGAGGATTCTCAATTTACAGTGTGGAAACACAGCGTAGAGCTCACGATAAAACTAGCACAACTGTCCATAATAGTTGAGTAATATTTTTAACTGATGTCATTTGAAAACGGATCCTTGTTTTTTCAAAAGTTTAATATACAAACACTGCAGCAGCATACTTACAACTGCTCTGTGTCCTGTTTTTGTGTTTTGTTTTACTTTCTTGATTAATTTCCAATAGTAACTGAGTACTTTATGTTGTATTTTGTCTCGTTCTTGTTCTTGGGTCTCTGTGTACCTGTACAATCATTGCCCAAGCAGTTTCATATGGGATTAGCAAGGGTTTCTGATTCTGAATGTTTCAAGACACACCAGTTACTCCCCAGTCCGTATTCTACATGTATGGAAACTAGGCACCAACAAATGATCTCATATGCACATAACTGTCCTTTTGTGATGTTATGAAACCCAAGGTATTTATATATAGTGAGCCTTTTAGCCCTTTGAATGAGGTACAAAATAGGTCAGTTAGTCAGAACAAAGATCAAATTACACATATTACACAAAATGGTCCAACAAAACAAATCAGTCCTTTTAATTAAAACATTTGGAAAGCTGAACATTAGTCATATAATATTGATCATGAATATTTTAGTTTATAAAATAAAAGAAACACTTTCTATTGTCTGCAATGTGAACACAATGTAATTCCAGCTTTGGCCAGTAGAGGGCATTACTACAACACAATAGAATTCAAGCCACTTTCATCTCTCTCTGAGATTTATTTTGTTTTTTAAGATGTAGGAGGTTATACAACTTACAGCCGCCAGATGGCGACCGAGGTATGAAATATCGAACGTTTGACCAGAAGCACTACAGTTGCTTACAGCACTAATCGTATGGCCAGTCCTGTATTTATCTCCCTGGTTTACTTATGAAATAAACGTGATATAAAATTGTTGCTATTCTCATTAAATATCATGTGATGTATTTATTTCTGCAATTCCAGAGGTGTGTATACAAGTCAAAACCCATTTTTTAGTAAACGTATTCCATCAAGTAATGACTTCAGCAAAAGTACCATTAACCGGGAGAACTACTTAAGTACAATTCCTTGCGGAGAAATGCTAAAGCATCAGGGCAAAGGCTACTTTGGTTTTGAGTTCAATATAGACATACAGCAGAATTTCTTAGAGTATCTAACAGCATAGGAACAAGTAAGTTAAGTATAATGTTTCTGTTTGAGGCAATTATGACTGATCACAAAGTAGTGCAGATGCTGTCACCAACAGAACAGGATGAAATTAAACACAAAAAGGAAAGAGAGAGAGAGAAAGAAAGAATATTATGTGTCCCGGTAGCTCATTCTGGGCACCAAGTGCAACACTGACAAAATCAAAATAAAGTTTTGAAATTGAACAGAATAAAGTTTCTTTCAGGAATACGGCGATTACATAACTCAACCTTATAACCACCTGCCTAATATTTTATAAGTCCCCTGACTACACAAATCAAATACATTAGCATCACATCTTTAAACTCCTGTACATTGCTAAGCTTGGCCTCCACAAAAGGCTAATTACACAGAGATACTTTTTTGGCAGTTTGATCCTTACGCAGCAAACAATGCACAACATGTTCGGACACCTCTCTATTCCGCCTATCCTTATAGACAGCCTTAACTTGCTCCACAATTTGTGCTACAGTAGGTCTTTTGTGACATCTTGGGCCCCATGAAAGATTAGAAATTTGGCCCCCCCCTATATTAAAATAATATTACTAGCCCCTAACAGGGCCCCATGTCAATGCTGGGCCCCTAGAACCGTTCTAACCTTTCCCCCTCTGGCGGTGCCCCTGCCAGTTCCCCTACCTTGGACCACTTTTGGTAGTTTCCTGGGAACATAAGATTTTTTTTGTTCTGAGTCAGTTGTCTAGTTTGGCTGGTGTCAAAGTCACTCAGATTTTTACACCTGCCCCTTTTATTTTCTTCCAAAACATCAACTTCAAAATTAATCTATTCACTTTCTACCTGATTTATCACACCCCTTGACAGATGTAACTGCAACGAGAAAGTAAATGTTATTTACTGCACCTGCCAGTGGTTGTAATGTTGTGGCTCTCCGGTGTGTTTGAAAAAAGTAGATGAGTCATTCCTTTTGGTCATTGATGTTTCATTTTGTTTGGTGTAGCAGAGCAGTTATAACCGGATATTCAGGTAAAATGGCCTGGTTGGTGGCACCACAGCAGCTCCTACTTGCAGAGCTAAGTTGAATGAACAGAAGGTCCTCTAGTCACCCACATGTGGTTCATTGTTTAAAGCCAAGCAGAAGAATGATCACTGAAAGACACACCATTCATCTCACCATTCATCATTATCACTATCCTAATGAAGGCTGTGCCACAGATTAAGTTAATTGTATTCATAAATACCTGTGGGACTGAGTCTTCAGAAAACTGTATATGTCCTATGAATATATAAAAATGGTTATCATTTTTATTCTTATTAACAGACCACACCTACTGTGAAGATGCTGCTTCAACCAGCATTGCTGGTTGAGTCGTTTCAGTTACGTGTACCTTTTCTGCATAAACTCCAACAATAAATGCTTTCATAAATTAAACAGATTTAATTATTACTGTGTGTAATTAATCAAATGATTTAAAATGTTTGTATTTTGTGGTTAATAATTCTTGAACACATTTGATTCAGAGTTTCCCAACATCATCACCGAGTGGAAGTGTTTAAAAATAATACAATAACAATAAAAAACCTATACTGGGTCAAAAGGCTGTTGACCCATCCATCCATCCATTTTCTACCCCTTTATCCCTCACTCGGGGTCAGGGGGGACTGGAGCCTATCCCGGCGGGGTACACCCTGGACAGTCACCAGTACATCGCAGGACTACACACTCACACACATTCACACTCACAGCCACACCTATGGACAATATAGAGTGCCCAATCAACATATGGCTGTTGACCCAAATACTCTAATCTGAAAATTGATAATTTGCATGTGCTAATGGAATCATTGCTGCTATAGCAAAAACACCCCACATTTTCTGTATTATTTTATATGGTTTTGTTTACATTTGTTTACCTTAGTTCAATTGATCTATATCAATGCATTTATCACTATTTTATCTCTATAAAGCACACTGGAGGAGACGTGATAATGTGACTTATAAATTTGCCTCGCCTACTACTACTTCACTTCTTCTTCATCTTCATCTTCTTCTGCTTCATCTTCTTCCTCTTCTTCTTCTTCTTCTTATTATTATTATTGTTGAAGTTATTTTGCTTCATCTGATTCCACTCTAGTGGAGATTCTGCCAAGATATGGTAAATGGCGAGTGAGCAAGTGGGGGGAGGAGGAGGAGGAGGAAGCAGATAGAGAGAGAGAGAGAGAGAGAGAGAGAGAGAGAGAGAGCGTGTCTCTCGCTGTTGGCGAGGTGCAAACTGAAGTATCACATCCCGGCACCGGCTGCTCCAGAAGCGGAGAAGGGGATGTATGAAGGACTCAGCAGGTGCGTAGCTCCGAATTCCTCTACAGATGTCCGATGTCCTGACTGGGGCTGGCGCGTTCCTTTCGCTGGTGTACAGATGTGAAATAACACCCCTGATGAGACAGCACGTTTTTAAAAAATTCCTACGTGGCAGTTTATCTGCATGGTCGTTCAGTTACAGGTAGCGAGGTTTGTAAAATGAAAAGGAGAGGACGGTCGCTGTGTCAAACCGTGGCTCTCGAAACGGCTGGTCTTTTCTCGGTCTGGTGTAGCTGCCGGAGGCTGCGCTCTGCTGAGAATCGAGGCTGCATGCAGTGGCGTGCTCCAGCGAGATGTCTGTAACACAGAGAGGGGCCGTGATGAAGAGCAGTCTGGTGTTTTTCTCCGTCGTGAGATCTGAAGGCAGTGCAGCTGCTGTCGAGCCGGGGCGATGTGGCGCTTTGCTTTCACCTTCACGGCGCGGGTCCGTGTCCGTGCGCGCTGTCCACGGTGCTGAAAAAGGCTGCAGGGTGACTGTGCCCCCCAGGGGTAGATTCCTTTTTTTAAATGTATCTCGCCTCGACTGTGGCAACAACCCCAAATAATATAAGCGCGTGTCCTGGTTATTACAAAGACCCGATCACTTGAGGCTCTGGGGAAATATTGCTTGCCCAGTTTTATTGCCAGTATTATATGACAAAAGGAAGGAACATGCGTCAAAACTTTTCAAATAATTGTTGAACTAGCACTGGTAAACAGGGTCCGTCCCCAACTAAGAGTGGCAGTGTTTTTCAATATTTGTTTGACCTTTCTACAGGAAATTTCCAGAGTTGTGTTCAGCCTGTATTCTCAATCATAATAGTGTTTTTACAATAATTTACTATAAACCACGTTAAATCAAGGCATACCTACTGCAGTGTTGAGTTAGGCCTTATAACTTTGAATTAATTCTAAACAGCGTTAAATCCAGTTCGATCATCATAGTGTTGACCTCAGTCTTCACAGCATTTAATCCAGAATTACAGTGTTTTATTCAGTCATTGCAGTTTTGAACTAAGTTTTATAGTTTTGAATTCGGTCTAAATAGTGGTGAAATCACATGAACAATGTTGAGCTCATCCTAAACAGTGCTAAATTCAGTCTAAACAGCATTAAACCCAGTCTTGCAGTGTTTAATGCAGTCAGAGCAATGTTCACTTCAGTCCTACAGTGTTTAAATTCGGTCATCGCAGTCTTGAGATGAGTCTTACGGTGTTGCTAAACGTAGAAAAATGGTGAGTTAAACTTACATGATTACAGTCACTCCCTTGGCGTTCATTTGTGTCAAGTTGGATTTTAATAGCCTCTGTGGGTGTTACTATATCACTGTAGGTCCGCCTTTGACGCTAGGGATTCTGTTGTGCGCGGTTGGGTAATTGGGGATGGTTAATGTGGTGCACTCTTTTTGGCCTACTTTCCTTTCACGCGTGGCCTCTAACTGTCTGCTCTCTCTATCTCTCTCTCTCTCTCTCTCTCTCTCTCTCTCTCTCTCTCTCTCTCTCTCTCTCTCTCTCTCTCTCT
>JBBKCR010016081.1:0-12355 GCA_037577295.1 Ladigesia roloffi | reverse complement strand
CGGTATGTGTGTGTGTCTGTATGTGTGGGTGTGTGTGTGTGTGTGTGTGTGTGTGTGGGAGGTTTATTTCTCCTGACTTCTGACTGTTGCTATGATGCTATGAAAGCTTGTCATGTTGAAATGACCCGTCTGACCTAGGCCACTGATAACACTAGGCTGCATCTTAATTAGTCAATATGAGTTTAATATGAGTATAATATATTTCTGTGGGTGTTTATTTTGAAGGTTTTCATGTAATCCAATAAATGTCCCTAATTGCGTCACAGCAGTTGTTCTTTAACGAGTTTTACCTAATCCCAGTGGATAGTAATACAGTTATATTATGGAATTTCTAGAGCGTGTAACGCAAAAGTGTGTGTGTTTACACACACCATCTCTGAGCAAGGACACAACAATATGCTGAGTTGTGAGTTGGCTGGATCTGTGGGAGTCTCCTGTCCTCTTTTCCTCCTGTCCTCCTGTCCGCTTATGTTAGGGGAATAAAAAAAAAAGGCAGCAAAGAACCGAACAGCCTTAAACTCACGGCAGGAGGGAGAACGAGCAGAGTGGCAGTTCAGTAACCTCACAGCGAAAGCCAGTGAGTACTTAATCTCTCTCTCTCTGTCTCTGTCTCTTTCTCAGACTCTCTATCTTTCTCTCTCTATCTCTCAAATTCAAACTCAAATACAAAGGGTGCTTTATTGGCATGAAAAATAGTATTTGTATTGCCAAAGAAATAATACAAGATAACAAATAGAATAACATACAAACACATTTACAAGGTATAACATAACAAAATCAACAACAATAAACAAATAATACTGAGATAACTATGATAAGTTACTTTAAACAAAACACACTAAACCAGTAACCTTATATAGTAACCTTATTTAACTGTAATACATAGTAGGATAAAAAATAACCTCTTTTATATGTATATACATTAAATCATATACTGTACATTTGCATTTTCAGTGTCCCTCAGGTTGTGGCAGATTGAGATGTATTTTGGTCTAAAGCAGCTGTAGGTTCCTCTACAAAAACAACAACAAAAAAGTGTTCCTCTCTCTGGACCTCCTCTGTCCCACAGTGACCACAAGTTCTTTTTTCTTTTGGTATCCAGGTTCTTCTGAGTCTACCTGTTTCAGTGGTGAGTTTGTGGTCACTGAGCCTGTACTTAGTTAGTATATCTGACAGAGATTAATTACTCGACCAGTTTATATTCTCGATTTATGCTCAAATAGAAATTAATTCTGCTTTGGTTTGTAGTTTGGTTTCTCCAATGGTCCAAATAGTTTTCTTTTACTTTATTGATCATTTTATTGACCAAAATTTGAGGGTTTGAAGTAGTACTGGTCTGAGCGTGTTGTGTAGTTGTTTTTGTTAATGAATTAGTAAGCCTTAGTTCCAGCTGGCACAGAGCACTCTGTTTTGGACTTAGTTCTATTTAATGCTTTATATTGAAATGTGTCTCTAGGACTAGGTTTCAGATGCATCCAGAATTTGATAGACTTTTTTGGATGCATAAAGCCACTGGGTAATGACCTAATTCCGCCCAACATGCGTTGGGTGTTTTAGTTCGGAATTTCAATATTAATCTGCAAAATTCGGCATGTAGGACTACTGTTGGGGACTTGTCTCCTTTAATGTAATTCTGCATACTGAGTACACCCCAAAATTAGGCTTCATATATTTGTTAGGTTAACACTGTTGCCTCAGCAAGAAGGTCCTGGGTTCGACTCCCAGGTTGGGCGCAGGGTCTTTCTGTGTGGAGTTTGCATGTTCTCTCCGTGACCGCGTGGGTTTCCTCTGGAAACTCCGGTTTCCTCCCACCACCAAAGACATGCGCGATTGGGGATAGGTTGATTGAGTACACTAAAATGCCCCTAGGTATGACTGTGAGTGTGAATATGTGAGAGTTTGTGGCCCTGCAATGTGCTGGCGACTGTCCAGGGTGTACCCCGCCTTCGCCAGTAGCAGCTGGGATAGGCTCCAGCCCCCTCTGACCCCGAGGGTGGGATTAAGGGGTAGAAAATTGATGGATGGATGGATGGATATTTGTTAGGAGAATGATTAGTTATAAGCTTAGTTAGTAGTGAATGCACATGTCAGTGATGGCGTAATCCACTACACTCTTACCCAGGTCTGAGGAATATGTGGAACTCCTTTGGTCCTACAATTAAGAATATATAGACCTAAGGCCTGACCGAGGTCTCCGTTATCAACCACAGTGTCCAGGTTGTTGTGTTTAGTGGTGGTTGGTGAGAGGTGCAGAGATGCTTGGAAAAAAACATGTGCGCTGCATTGTGGGTCTATGAAATCATTTTTCCACGTGCCTGAAAATAGTGGGTTTTCTTTGGTTTCATAGAGGGTACTGTAATGTCATAGAAGCTTGATGGCCATTGAACTTCTCCTCTCCACCAAGTTTCAGTCAGTATTAAGATGGCGATGTTGTTAACACTTCAGGGTTGACACGCTTCAAACCAAAGTGAAGTTTAATGGCCCTGGATGTTCCAACAGCTTTTGCAGAATGGACTCATGATGTGCAAATATAACAATAAACAGTTAACCTTTTTTTGTGAGACAATCAGAGAAAACAACAGTGAGCGGCTTTTTGGGGGTTTATTTATTTCATTTTTTGTCAACTCACAGAAGGCTTTCACATAGCATTTGAAGCAGGACTTTGATTTCTATGAGGATTGGTGAGGTGTAGGGGAGACAGCTGCAGCATAGATGTTTGGACTCTCTTGCTTTAGTAGAGGAGGAATTTTTCTTATTGGTGCTGGTCTGAGGGCTTGCCATGTGTGGGTGTGGAGGATAATGGTAGTTTGGGGGTTGGAGACCGATTGTGAAGGGAATTTTGCTCAGTAGGGTAGGGGAGGGAAGCCTGTTGCTCAGTAGGGTAGAGGAGGGAAGCCTGTTGCTCAGTAGGGTAGGGGAGGGGAGGTACAAGGTATTATGGCGCTGTACATTGGTCCAATTCCATCCTGGAGCCACATCTTTGAGGGTTCTAGCAAAGGTTCTTACTCCATCCTTGTGAAGATGAAGGCTGTCATACAGATGTGGGGGGAGGGGAGCAACTCCTGGTAAATCAGCATTGACATCGTGGATGACATGGGGTGGGAAGTCTGTGCGTGGCAGTAGGGTGGAGATGATAATGTGGGAATCTGAGAACTCATTTTCCTCATTGCCATTGCCACCCTGTGATGTTGAGAAGGCAAGGGATGCGTGCCAGTGTGGATAATGATGCAGTGAGGGTGTCTGGATTAAGGAGGCGGTGGGCTTGTCTGGTGTTGCTGAGGGTGTTGATAGTTATACGCTCTCCAGGGAAAAGGTTCTGGGTTCAGTAATTTCCCATTTGAATCAGTGAGAAGCACCACCTGCGAGTCCAGTGTGGCAGTGCTCAGTGAAGTGGGCAGTGACTCTGTAGTTGTGTGGCAGTGAGGAGGGGTTCCAGTTTCAGTGTTGTTAGTAGTAAGTCTAAAGACTGAGAGCTTGTTTGGAGTGTTCTGCCCCTGTGATCTGTTGAAGTCTGCTTTACCTCCATCTGCTCTTTCATACATGTTATTCCTTTTAGGAGGGCTCTCTCCATATTTCACTTTCACATTTGCGATCTGGGCTCGGGGGGCTTTATTTTCCTCCTTGATGCTCTGGATGGTACCTCTGAGCTCAGCGATGGTGGTCTGGTTATTCATCTTTAGTTGCTGAAGCTCCTCTCGTTTAGCCTGACCTGCATGAGCTCCTAAAATTCTGTGAACTCCAACTCAAAGACGGCTAAACTTGCTTTTAGTTGCCTGTCAGAGCTGGAGGATGAGGCAGAGGTCTCAGTGGGCATACACTCCTCTATCTGTTGTATGTTGTGGTATTCAAGGGGCTCCTCTTTCAGTACTTCTGCTTTAACTTGAGGGAAAGTCTTCTCAAAGGAGCTCAAACAGTTTTCATTTCCTTGAACATACCTTTGTATGGTAAATTATGGTAAATTCAGGGTTATCCCATGTGCAGATTTTCATGTTCACAAACAATTATTTTGCTTCCACAACCAATGCTTTCTTTGCATGTGTGATTATTGTGTTTGCAGAGGACAGACTTCCACTCTGATATGAAGAGCTCTTTTCCAAAACGACATGAATCCATTACGATAGTTTTCAGGAAAAGGACATTTTTTACCTACACACACACATTTTGTTAATATTTAATTTATCCTGTTAAAATGGTTTCTTGGCTCAGTCTGAACATGTTGAACAATGATTGTTAAATCAAACAACAGTATTGTTGATTATAAATGTAAAAAAAAAAAATCCAAAACGCTATAAGTTACAAATTTACAAAACTACTAAGTTACAAAACTACTAAACAACAATGTAAACAATACTGTCACTCTCTCCCTCTCACACAAACACACATACAAATGGACTCTCTCTCACACACACACACACTCTCTCTCTCTCACACACACAAGCTATCTCTCTCTCTTTCTCTCTCTCTCTCTCTCTCTCTCTCTCTCTCTCTCTCTCTCACTCACTCAGTCACACACACACACGCTCACTTCCACACACGTATACATATACACACACACTAGTGATGGGCAACTAGCAATGAAGGCTATTAAACTAGCAAATTCTGAAATTAAAATTGTACTCACCAACAGACATGTTGTACTTGACAGACACGTTACTGTCTTTTCGCTTGTTTACGTCCTGGACTTTCAGACGCTGCCTTTTCACTTGCGTTATGTCCAAGAAATAAAGTAAGGTCCGGTCCTGCTCAACCTTGTTTGGTCTTCCATAAAACTTGTTAAAGTTCTTCATCAGGTCGTCCGGTGACAGCTTCTCGGCTTGACAGAAACCGCTCGCAGTAGCCTTTTGACATCCGACAGTAGGTTTTAACCCACCACCTGAGTGACGAACCTTCTTTTTTGCTGTTTTTTGTGCTCTGGCCTTTGTCCAGTCGGTGTTTTCTTACCCCAGCTGTAGGTCTCATTGGCTCATCGATGCAATCAAAAGGGTTTAAAGCACTAATTTTGAAGAGGACACTAAACAAAATCGCAACAAACTATTGCCTATTAGAACTGGACAAGCATTGTCTTTCCTCTTTGTTTGAGATCTTCTGGGCAAAACTGTGAGCAAACCATGTCTCTCGCGTTGAAAACCACTGGCAAAACTGTGAAACCTTTTTTCTGTTGTCATAACATTTCTGTTGGATAGATCCCACTAATGGTAACAGTTTGCATCTGCAGTGATGTTACTCTATAGAGTTAGCAGCAGTGGATCCGGTGATGTGTAGGGGATGGCCTTTTTGAGAAGCTACCTGCTGTTGGTTGTCAAAACGTCAAGAAGCATTGTGGTTTACTTCCCCATTAGTATACAGACACTCATTATTTTCCACTTTTCTTTTGCTGTTTATTGTTATTTGGTCATATGAGCCTGTTTGACTATATAATAATTACTCTGCATCATTAACCACATATCTGAGCGGTCTGTGTGCCTTACTTTGTTTTTATTTTTTACATTTTCCTGCATGCTCTGTACATGTGGACTAAGAGGGTTTGTTTTTTCATGTATGTGTGGGTTAATACTGGATTCTTGACTGTTTCCTATATAAGTAAGTGAGTTTTTCAAATCAGTGAAAGCCATTAAATGCCGGTAGTGCATGTCTGTCAATGTGCTTGTGTTGTGGTAAATTTCTGTCTCAGGCTGGTTGACGAGGCGGCTATGTTGGCGGCAGAAGGAGCCGATGAGTAATTATGGCCATCAACTGGCCATCATTAGAGCGTGGACAGTGAAACACTCGCTACCCCCAGAGACAAATGAATCCCTTCCCTGCGAATCCGTCATTAACAAATGAGTCTGATAGGGTCTTATGAGATGGAGCATGTGCTCTGCACAACATTAATCCAGTAAGCTGGCTGCAGGGCATGCCTGACAGAGTGAGAGGGCCACTGATAATCAGGAAACAGTCGCTCCGGCCTGGTGAGGGGTCACCTGAATCTGCCCTTTTTCCTGCAGTCGCTGGTTTGGGCTGACAGTGGATTGGCATGGAGAAGATCACTCAAGTTTAGCCCTGTTTCACACTTTCTACCTCTGCAGCAGTATGACTGCTACAGCTCACCAGTGGTGGAATGTAACAAAGTATTTGTACTTTGTTACTGTACTTAAGTACAATTATACGTATCTCTACTTTACTTAAGTAAAAATTATAATGCATACTTTTTATTTTACTCCATTACAATATGCCGCAATTATCTGTGCTTTCTACTTCACTACATTTCTTCAAATTATGCTGTTGGTTGTTACATTTTATGAACACAATTTCCTCAAAATCTTGCATGAAAAAATGGTTAGCCTATTGTGTTCTGGCATTGTTTGCCATTTCTTACCAATCAGGTGGCTTTATTAGCTTCAATGACGGCAGAGTGCACGAAAGTTAGCAGCACAACCTGGTAGACTGGCTTGATTTCAAGAGGAAAGAGACATTCAACATGGACCCAGAGCCAACATTGACTGAGTGTAAGCATGAGCCTTGCAGCTCTGAATCAGTGAGAAATCCTTGGCTGTATTTAAGAAAATTGTCTAAGTTTAAAGGAGCGAAGAATGAGTCCTTGCTTTTTCAGTGCATGCCATACCTCTATATGTTTGAAGAAACATATAGAGGTAAGCTATGCTATGCTTTTGGGTAAATCTCAGCATTGTAGCTTAATTTTATGGTTTAGGTCTGAGAAGATAGCTTAATGTCATTGCTAGCTTGGCTGGAAGTGGTGCTTCATGCCTGTTTCACAATCAGTAGTCATCTCTAGTGATCGGTACCAAAACCCGGTTCTTATTCGGCCCCGGTGCTGTATTTTAAAAGAACGAAGTATCGATAAGCTTTAACGGGAACCGTTCTGCTGTTGGTACTGGGGAAAGGAGAGAGCTTGCACACACACCAGACGAAAGAACTTGTGCTTATGGAGTGACGATAGTGGAGAGAGCCTAACAATCCAAAGTATGGCTACATTTCACCTGTGTGGACACAGGCAATGCTCGCTGCAACAAGCGCAACAAGATTTTTGCTCAAAACACAACAGAAACACAAACAGTTTATTAAAACATCCAGCCAATGTGCATTATGTGCATATAGAGAAATGCTAGCTTCTACTTCATTATCCGCCTCCTCGGGTATTTATGCTATGTTAAAATAACAACATAAACATCACATAAGGGCTCTAAATTAGTGTTAATAATTTAATAAACACACACTCAGTTACATAGTATTTTATGCAGTAACCTGAATAAATATTAAACATTAAAATGACTTGTACTGCTATAGTGCTGCATTTACAAATAATACTAATGAAGAAAAATATAAAGCAATTATAAAGCAGAGCTTACCTAAAAGGTAATATGTAGTGAGTCCAACTTTTTTAGAATTGGGTTAGAATTAGGGTTAAAGTTTTGTTATTCTGCTCTCAATTCGTTTTTAATTAAAAAACACAATGGAAGTACTGATAAGAGTACCAATAAAGTACCGAATCTATAAGCGGTATCGATAAAAGTAGTAATACCGTTAAAACCTTAACGATACCCATCCCTAGTCATCTCTGATTAGAGATGTGATCAAATTATACGAGTACTGGCCGCCGCGGAATACCGTCAGAGCGTACAACAACCCCCACAACCACCCTTCAACCCCTCAATCACCCTTCAACCACCCCCCACCCCCCCCCCACCCCCACCCCCTTTATGTACAGCTTGATGTGGTTTGAGCTGTTTGAGAGAACTGGGAGCAATTTGCGCAAACTGTTGGGTGATCATTGACATCTAGTGTTTGTTAGCTTTATTTCCCTCACAGCTGCATTTCTAAAATAAAGAGGAACACTTGGTTGCCGAATGTGTCCTAGCTGATCGACTATATCTGGGGTAATTGGAAAATTGTGTAAGTTAGTTTTGGGTTTTCTTTTCCCAAACCTTTCCATTAATCAGGAGAAATTAAAGCTTGTGTGCACTTTCTTTGTGTTCTGTGCCAAATGTCTGCAAACAAAATCTGCAAACTAAAGCACAGGAGGCTGCCTGAGTGTGTACTCTGGCTGTAATGATAGTACTGTTCATGGGAGTTCCGGTTCGCGTAGCTTCAACTGAAGTGGGAAAGTTGTGTATCTAGTAGCAGCGTAGCGACACTTACTTAGAAAGCTTCTCTATGATGCACAGATTTATGTAGAGGAGACCTGCTACTACTTCTTGTGCGGTTCTCTGCAACCAGGCAATCTCTCACTCTCACACTGTCTCTCTCCCCCAACTGCCTCTCGCCCCTCTCCCACCACTCCCTCTGTTATGGGGGCCATCAAAGTGATTTGTACTCGTTCGGATCCAAACACTCGGCTGGGTTTAATGACTCGTCAGCTGTGTGGCGTGAGCTACTGAGCTGTAATGTCATTTGAAGGTTAGGTGAGCAGCAGATCGCTGCTGATGCCCCACTCCGACTGCCACATGACATATTATAGCCGTCACTACCACTCTTCTCTCTTTCACTCTGCTGTTTGTTTTGTTCTTCATGTTTCATTTCCTCCCTCTACGTGCCCGACGCGCTCTGTCACACGTGTCATTTCTTATGGATCAGAGTTCAGAAGAGCAATCTCTCTCTCTCTCTCACAACCACACACCCATTTGTCCTTCGTACAATGTCAAGATGTGAGGCCCCATGTGTTTAATATTGTGGCTATTGGAACAAATGCTTACATCTCCTAAAGGGCAGCTGTGTTTTTAAAAAGTCATGAGGTCAATGTGACCGTGACAAAAACTATTATTTATATAGAACACTTCTTGAACCCAAGGATGGCCCACATTAATAAATCAACAGCAAACAAATCAGGCACATACACCAAGTTCCCAGGGCAGTTGAGAGAAAAACTCTCCCAACCACGATGTGTCAGACTCTACACTGTGGTTTTAGATTGCCTGATAAAGTAGTTTAAATGTGTGAAGTTGTGGAGTATTAGTATCATATTTTGTATGGTTTTGTGTCTACTATTGTTTGAAATGGTGATTTCAATACACTTTATATACACTAGATGATAAAGTTTTGGTCGGTGGCCCCTTATGAATTGAGGTGGCCCCTTACTTACAGTGAAGGATACATTTAATACTTCAGCATGACAAGACATTTTGATCAACACCATGCTTCCAAATCTGTGAAACCAGTTTAGGGAAGAACCTTTTCTATTCCAAGATGACTGTGTTACAGTGCACAAAGCGAGCTCCATAAAGACGTGGCTGGAGTCAGTTCAGTGTTGAAGAACTTGACTGGCCAAGTCTTCCAAGAAGCATGGTAGCTGTTATAGATTCAAAGGGGGATCAACTCCATATTAAAGTCTAAGGATTTGAATACTGTGTCATTAAAGACCCTGCTGGTGTAATGGTCAGACAATTCTTTTGTCCATATGTGGCACAATGCATATTAAACCCAAACCTAATCCAAACCTTAAGCTCATTAACAAAAATGTGAAAAATAAAAAGGGCATCATACAAAGTGTGTTCCTAGTGTAGTCCATTTCAATAGAGTCTATTTATCCAAAGGAATATTCCAGACATAATAAGTCTCCTGCACATTTAGGGTGACCTCACCACTGACTCTTGAGGCCGTCATTGCCAACTCATCTAATGACCTCGACTCCCAAACTCACACTTACAGCCTCACGCCCTCGCCAGGAGGATCAAGCTGTTTCTTGCTGATTATTTTGGGCCTTGCTGAATATCCATCCCCTTTCCTTAATTCTGCCTTATACCCTCTCACCCCCTGGCACACACTGTCATCTTTGTTCATTCAGTCCCCCTAACCATTATAGGTGTGGAAATTCTCTGCCTGTGGGACGTAATGTCTCTCAAAACCATCCACATCTCCCAAGATGACCCCGCTGCCTCCAGATGGCGTCTAGTAATTGCTTATTTTGGTGTGCCTATAAAAGTACATGATGACTTCAGAGTAAACCCACTAAGGGTTTTTTTTATTGGAGTGTGGGTAGATCATGGAGGCAGAACAGGACTCAGAGGACATCTTTTCATTTAAGTGGCTCAGTGGCGTATGTACTTCTACAAGGATATGCTTCAAAACTTGCAATATTTGGCTCTTTCAGGACAGCACAAGCATTTGAGGTAAATTCCATGTTACTGACCATGCAATGGGCTGATAATAATGCTGATGGGCTGGTGAGACCACCTATTTCTCACTGGTCATGACCACAGCCAGGCTTGAGAAGCGACGGTAAAGAAAAGGCAGGGAAACATTTATTGCATTTTTGGTTAACTGGACTTATTTATTTATAATCTTTGCCACTACGACTACCCTGATAGACCTGAACTGAAACCTGCATCGTAGCTCCTCTTTAAACAATGCCATCTGTATTTGTAGTGGATATTTTGAAGTAGCCCCAGAGAGCGAAGAGCAAGTTCATCCTACCCATTCAAAGACAACGCAGCCCATCGTGTTCTCTCGGACTCCCAGCCACAAATAGCTGTGGCACCATCAGGAATCAAACTCACAATCTCTCAATCAGTTTTCAGGTGATTGTACCAACTGGGAGCCTTGAGCACAGCATTTATAAGCCGTGGGACTCCCACATCAGGCATAAAATGAGAAAAGAGTGATCACATTAAAAATGAATGCATTTATGAGGAGAGCCCGGCAGCTTTTCATTCTTATTCCTGCATCAGTGCCGAATGGGTTATCGAGACAGAGGTGAGCAATCATTCAGTTGTGTGTGAGGCTCATGTTCCTCTGCATTGATATTTAGCAGCAATCAATAGACTATATAATGAAAGATGTACTGCAGTGGATGACGTGAGAATATGTAGAAGAAAGGCCATGTGATTTGCAGCCTGTTCGTTAAACGCTATTCCATCAAGTGAAGTCAAGGGAAGCCTTATTATTGGGGAGTGAATGTGTTTTTCCATGCCTTACACATTAGAAATGGATCAGCTGCAAATGGCTTTTTTTCAGGATCTGACCAAAAAAGCACAGGTGTGGTGTTAAAAAAGAAGAAGAAATAAGATTCTCAGTTTAAAACTGGACTTTATTGCTTCTGCACAACTTTACCCCACATGTTAAAAGTCTGCTTACATTTCAATTACTCTCTGTCAACTTGATTGCAGCCTTACCGGCTCCGAGAGCTTGATTACACCCTGTTGACAATTGCATTATCTCCGATTACTCCCTGCGTGCACTCGTTTTGTGTGCTGATCAAAACAGACAAGTGTGGACCACAAGAAGTGCTTATACGGCCACGGGCGACGTCCACATGAAGTCGAATATACCAGTTCTCATAAGTCAATAACTGAGACGCTCTGGTTAATCACACATGTTAAGTGAGCATTATGTCTCAGCTGAGTATTTATCCTCCCATTTTATCCTCCCATTTTGCCCATGCAGAGACTGGGCAGCCTATTGTTTGCCAACCTTTGCTCTTCCTATGACAGTGGAGAGGCATCCCATTCAAGGTTCTCCCAGTGCAAGCAGCCTCTCTGACAGTTGGTTCTTCATTTTGTTCACCCCTTGTCACTGTAGCCTTTTACAAAGCACTTTTTATTCACACATGCCCAGCTCTGCACTGGATGATTTATGTAAATGATCTTTTGTTTTAACATTGTATCCCATTATAATAAAATGATCAATTTACTCGCCTCTCTCTGTGAATTGTCTTTGCTAACAGAAAAGCCGTGATTGGTCTTGTATTTTATTAACACGGACACTTATGCACACTTTGACCTAAACTATTTGTATAGAAAGAATCTTTCAGTGTGCAAAAATGAGGCGTGTCTTTGTAGACTAAACCAAACAGACTGACACAAAAGACAGGAAAATAGCTGTGCGGACACACCTCCTTAACATTTAATTAACCCCTCATAATAAATACTTTTTAAATAAAATAGTTTGATGTAGTATGTAAACATTGTCTAGCAACTTCTCTCCCCAGTCTATACAGTTCTTACATGGAAAGAATGAAGCAAAATGATTGCTTTATAATTTATAATTGCATGAAAATCAACCCCTGTACATTTTCAGCCTTCTGCAGTACGGCTCCTGCCATTTGACCTGAAGTATTAAGGAGTGTTTCAGGCCAGAAAGATTATTGAACAAGGCATCATTGTCATGGCTGATATGGGGGAAATATGTACTAGCAGAACACAGAGATAATGAGAATAATAGGAGAGTTTAGTTTTTCAGCAGCCGTTTCCAACAGCTTGGACTACACACACCGGAGAAGCAGGGGGGGTAGGGGTTAAGTTAAACTCATTTTAACCTCAGGACCTCATTCTGAATATTATTTATATATAAGATAAGATAAGATAAGATAAGATGGTGCCTTTATTGATCGCTTTCGCGAAATTGGACCTCTCCGACCATACAG
>JBBKCR010016064.1:0-12356 GCA_037577295.1 Ladigesia roloffi | reverse complement strand
TTCAAATTAAGGTGTTTGGTGCATAAATTAAGGTAGAATTAAGAATATTTTAAGTACATTGTGTTTCATAGTGTGTATTATGAACCCAAATTGACGATACACTAAAGCTCATGTCACTTTCAGTGACTGCAAAGACAGGTATGTGTGAATTTAGCTGCGGTTCTGTTTGTACTTCTCAAAATCACAAACGCAAACAATGGGATGTCTGCGGTCCCCTGAATGTGCGGGTTTTTTAAAGTAGGGGTGTTTCACTCATAATTCTGTCAAAAAAAGCTCCCTTGAAATGTACACAGTTCATACAGTTTAGCTAGTTTATAGCACCCATAATGATGAGAAAGTAATATGCATAATTAGAGAAAAAAATATTTTGATTAAATGAGAAGAATCTAGATAGATTTTAGAGGTGCATAGAGCTAGTTTATACTGTCAGGCTTTAACACCGAGTAAAGTGAAGCAGAGCACAGGCCACTTCAGATCGCGCCATGCTTACAGCTTGCGGTGATGTCTGGACAGTGACCGGGGCGGACTGGCAATCTGGGTGTTCTGGAAAAGCCCAGAACGGGCGTCCGGTCCTCGGCCTCTTTCTCCTTAACTGAAAAAAAAAACAACAGCAGATGGCGCTAATACAACCATGTGTCAGGTGTAAAATCTACATTTAAAACCGACGTAGACTTCTGCGCGGGACCCCCGAACGACAGCCGCGACGTAGACCTCTGCACGGACAAAGCATTTTGATGTTTAAATCAAAGTAAGCGTGATATGTTTACTTATTCAAACCACTTGTTGGTTTTCTTGTGCAAGTTCAATTTCCTGACACATTTTCCTTGTACATAACACGTGTCATTTTGGCTGCTCCTAAATAAAAAGCACATGCAGTTAATTACATTTTCGTTTTGTTAGTACGCGGGTGTTTCTGCACTCCGAGTGTGTAAATATTTATAACGTCTCTCCATCCCTCCATTCATTCATCTATTTCTATGATGAGTAGTGCGGTTCCCCCGTGTGGCCGCATCCAGCAACTACAACTTTATCTCGACCCGGAAGGATCTGAGCGGACATGGCGGAGCCCACAGACACATGTGAGAGAGTAGCGATGTTGAGTTATTTCTTTACTACAACCTTAAATATGTTCACAAACCACACACTTGTACTTAATTCGGATGTGTTTCCTTCGGTTCTGTCAGTATTTGTTAGTTTAAGCTGAATCTTTGTCGTTTCTGAGAAGTTTCATTGAAGCGTCCCGCTTTCAACTCTGGATTCTCTTAAATAGAGATATTATTAGATCCCATTTCAAGTTATTTTAAAGTTTTTTGGGTTATGCCCGGTGTTGTTATGCTGCTGTTTTATGTTGAGCTTTTTACTGCTATTCTCTAGTGTTATCACGGATGTAAAATTCTGCATAATATTTTCCTCATCCGTCATGTTTCTGCCTGACATAACTGAACTCACTTTAACATTACAGTGTTATTTTGGGGGTGGGGAGTTGTGTGAGCAGAGGCAGACTTCCCTTGGACTGCATTTGTTAAATGCTTTAATGCCTTTATTTTCGTGTGTTCTTTGCTGTCTGGTTCTACAGGTCATGCGGGAGCAGGTGATGAAGTGCCTGACCTGTCTTGCAGCGAAGGGGAGGAGGAGGAGGATGATGAACAATGCCAGTGGATGGAGGAAGAAACAAATGGTGTGTCAGTGTCTTGTCTTTTCTGCCAAAGGTAATTATCATTATCCAACATGATGTTATAAATTCCAATTAGAGTTTTTTTGTAAATGTAGGGAAATTGAGAGGCAGTGATTAGTCAAATTTTAAACTGTTTTCTTCTAAGCAGATCACGGATAACATTAATCAGGATATCTGAATTAACTT
Source organism: Ladigesia roloffi (assembly GCA_037577295.1). NCBI lineage: Eukaryota > Metazoa > Chordata > Actinopteri > Characiformes > Alestidae > Ladigesia > Ladigesia roloffi. The sequence continues at coordinate 10,495 of JBBKCR010016064.1, read as the reverse complement.
TAAGTTCTTAAGAAGGTTGAACCTCCTCGTCACTGATACTTTGTCTGTTTAATTGTACTTACACCTTATGCAACAAATCACAATTATTTTGTCAAAAATATCAAAACATTACATACATATTTACAGTATTGTGTAAGGTTCGCTTGGACTCATTAGCATTAATCAATTTGCATATACATCACCAGTACTGCCTCTAAAGTAGGTTAATTGATTTGTTAGCTTATAATAAAGAAATGATTGTAATGTTGAGTTTTGATATGGAATTCTATCACAGAGGCAATACTGTTATCCAGTCAGTTTCAGTACTCTGTCCACTCTGTCCAACAGGTCACTCAACTCTGTTCCTGAAGCTTTTCAGCACTGCCAGTCAGATCATGGTGTGAACATTCTGCAGCTGGTAAAAACCCACAGTAAGTGACAATTAAGAAAATGTAAATCTGCTATAAGCTTGTTGTGTTTCTTGTGCTTATAGATTTTGTCCAATATCATTCTTTACCAGGACTTGATGACTATGGATACATAAAGATGATAAACTATATTAGAATGGTGGTAAGTTTGTTTTTTGTTTTTTGCAATGAAGTAAAACATGTAGTTCTTTTGTTCAGGCATATTTTAATCAAAATAATAATGTACTGAAACCACTTATCCCAGTGGTGCTTTTTATGTCTATCTTATTCTACACATCGGACCAACATTCTCCTTCAATCCTCTGAGTCTTCCTCTCACACTACCTGCCTGCATGTTCACCCTCAAAACATCTATAAACCTCCTACTAGGCCTTCCTCTTCTCCTCTTCCCTGCAGCTTCATCCTCAGCATCCTCCTCCCAACACGCTCAGAATCTCTCCTCAGCATCCTCCTTTCTCCCAACACTTTCATAGCCTCTCCTCAACATCCTTTCCCAACACACTCAGAGTTACTCCTCAAAATATGTTCAAACCAGCACAATCTTGCCTCTCTGATATTCCTCCAAAAGGTCCGTCTTGAGCTGTCCCTCTAATGACTTCAATCTTGGTCCTGTTCATTTGTCACTCCCATTGCAAGTCTTAACATTTTTACCTCATTTTAAAAGTGTTCTTAGAGCACTTAAAGACTGTATTGAATAAAACACTAAATTGGTTTGGACCAGATAAAGATGTGGGGCCATAAAATACACAAATTTGTTTCTTGATTCTGGGTTGACAATATGGGATTTTTATGATACCTAGAATAGAATTAGAATGCCAAACAGGACAGCATTTCTCTTGGGGTTCACAGTTATATTGGATTCATATCGGTTTCAGCATCAGACAGATGCTTAGTGTTTCAGACGTTTTGTACATGTTAATTTTTGCGTCAGCATAGACCTCGGCAGATACTTTTATAAATAGTTGGCTGTCACAATTCCCCTTTTAGTTCATGCCTTTATTAAAGCATTGTCCAATATTCCTTTATAAAGTGGACATGTTTGTTTTACAGAAGTGCAGTGGAGAGAATCTGGCTGTATTACATGGTGATTTGCCATGGGACGGTGATGAGTACATGAAGCCAGCTCTGCCTGATGATCCTCTACTGCAGATTGGTACAGAAAACATGCGAACAACTCACACAAACCTGCAGGGTTATATCTTCATATATATAATTTCTTTATTGTAGAGCTGCACAGTATATTGTGTGCTGATCATTAATGTGATATTGGGACTGCAGCTCTATTTTGTTTCAAATAAAATTGTAGAATAATGTCTGTAGGTAATTTTTCAGGTTTCAACTTCGTTCTAATAGCCCAAATTGAGGCTTTTCAATCTTTAAGAATGTCTCCTCATTGTGGCCTTGCCTGGAGTCTGAGGGCAGTGATGAAGACCTGAAGTTTATAGAGCATTGTTTTTACATTAACTGCTGAGGCTGAGGTGTGTTGTAATGTTGTGCAGATTTGGAGGAGCTGGTTGGGTCTGAGATGGTGCTGGACGCTGCAGGGTGTGATGAGACTCAGGTTATGCTCAAGAGAGCTCAGCAGGCGGAGGAAAGAGCCGCACGCTCGGAGGAGGCCCTGGCTCGTGCCATGGAGGACCTGCATAAACTGAAGTGAGTTTCTCTGTCACTGGGAACCGGGAGAACCTGGTTTGGGTGCCTGCTTATCGGAGGGTCCTGTACTGTTAGCAAAATTATTTGCATATTGTGTTTATACTAGGGTCCCTAGTTTGCTTGAGTGGCAAGTGCAAGTATTCAGGCCATACACACACCTTTTTAAAATAACAAATCATTTTGCGCAATTCCTGCGTGTAGGTGTGAAGCTTTGAAATGTATTTACATTATAAAATGACACGTTGCTGTTTTTAGGCAGCAAAATGTCACACAACAATGCTTTTGATACGGCAATTTAAGTTATACTGGAATGTCAATAATTATAATCATGACAAGGTAAAATTCCACCACCGCTTTAATGAACAATATTTAAGCAGCACGCTTTAGAAATATGCAGGTAGACAATGCTTGTTGCAAAGTGCTTGTTGCACAGAATGCTCCAAAGTGTGTTCAGAACTCACGTTAATATTACTATGACATTTTTTCTCACATTAAATTCATTTATGAAATTCAGGCTTATGATTTTTATTTATTGCCAAAAACACATCTCTGAATTTTTAAGAGATTTAAGAGATTTGTTTAATGCAGAGACTAATATCACTCAAATGTGAATAATTTGTTCTAAAGTTATCTTCTGAGGTCTATGATGTTATTGTACATTCACTGCTAGTTAGGTTTTTGCACCAATTTTTGATAAGTCAAACTTCACAGTTAGATAGGGCTCAGTGAGAACTTAGCAAATACCCCTTAGTTTTCCATAATACCCCCTGAGTTAAAAGACGCTAAAATCGCTGTGTCCCATTACTTCTTACCACCATGGGCCTTATGAGCGGCAAAACTCCGAGGTACACGCAGACACTTCCAACTGCAAGTTTTAAAATGATTTAATATTAAAACAGCCAAATTCAAATGTGATTTCTCTGGTAGGTAGATAGAGGTCTCTGTGTCCTGAAGTTAAAAAACTTGCAGCGAGCCGCCAAGGACAGGACTCACTCTAACGTTTTTATTTTATTAAATAAGCCACTTAATCTATGTGGCTCGTTTCCATCACTCAAAGTTTTTGTTTGAAGTTTCTAATTACGGTAGTTCACCTGTTTTAAATGGGCGATAACCTGCTGCTGCCGTCTTCTTTCTCCACCTTCAGTTGGATAACAGTTGTTTCAAAATGATTTATAGGTCCAAGTCTACTTAATTTAGTGTATGAGTAAAGGTTATTGTTTTTGGTCAGTTTAGGATTGTTGTGCACGTGATTGTTTGATGTGATGTGTTACATTTTGGATTTGTTTGGAATGTGAGAGAATATTTAGAATACTTGCAAACCCCAGTTCTCATGATATGTTTTTTCCCCCTCATTGCCCAACTACTAAACTGAATAAAGTAGATTGCACACACACACACACACACACACACATTACAAGGCTAGGCTGTTGTAATTAATTTTATCATGTTCCACAAACTTGGCTTGCTAGCATCTCAGCACAAAGCCTACTCACTTGAGGTTTTCAAACATAGTCTTCATTTTTAAAAAATGTCTAAAAGTCTCGTCTCGTTCTTGTGAACTCAGTCTCGTGTCTCGTCTCATGGGAAAAGCGTCTCGTCACACCCCTAATGGTTAATGTTTGAATCTTTAAAATCGGTCCATCACAAAAGCAGTTCTAGGTTATGAAATATGGTTTGTGCAGTTTGATTTAAAAAAAGTCAAGTCAAATAAAGTCCAGCAGGAGATGTATTACAAAAACTTAACTGAGGCAAAAAAAACTGAACTGAGGTGTTGCTGAATTCATATGTATGGACGTGGCAGTTCAAATATCTAGTTTCATTAATACAATGGTTTAAGATTATAAATATAAAGAGTGTATATTCAGTCATGTAATTATTGTTTGTTATTAATAAAAAATATTGTGTTCAATTCATGTTTCTGTGTTTTGCTTTGGTACTGAAATTGGTACAAAGAACCGTGGATTTTCACTGGTACTGGTACCGAATACTGAAATTTTGGAACTGTGACAACACTATTAACTACAATCAAATCCCTTCTTTGGCTGGTTTTACTTCATTAGATTAATTTAAGTGGAGCTGCTTATGGAATTGTATAAATTCATACAATGTCTGGAAGCACCTAGCAGAAATCTAAACCGAAACCTGTGTTCATCTAACCAGCTCAAAAATATCAACTCCTGTTTAGAAAAAATTAAATATTGAAACTTTTTACTGCTTTCTTGTTGGTTTTGCTTTATTCTGATGTTCACTTGTGTTTTTGCTGGCAGAGAGAATCCCCCTGCACATAGAAAAAGATTCAAACAATTTACATAGGTGACTAAAACTTTTGCACAGTACTGTACATACATAAACACACACACCCTCACACACAAGCTGTGTCTCATTTCGAAGAATGCGCCCTCCGGAGGTCGCATCCTCTGTAGGATGCGTATGCGGAGTGTCCTCAAGCCTGGAATCAAACGAGGGCGGTCTTCGTAGGACGGAGGGAAAAGGAAACAGGAAGTATCACGTTGTTATGCCAACAAACAACAGCGTCGTTGCGCTCTCACACTAGTCAAAAAATGGAAATTATTTCTAAATTTAAAGAGAAATTTAAAAAGAAAATGTTTTTATTGAATTTTATTCAATATTTTAGCAGCTGCAGCGTTTTGTCAAATAAACGACGGTTGGTTAAGGCGACGCAAATAATTGTGGGTTATCGGTAGCAGTGCAGGATACACTGCATGCATCCTCCGAATTCCTGTGAAAGAAGAACGCATTCGAAGGTCGCATTTGGAGAGTCCTACTTGCTTTTCTGAAATGAGACTCCTGAGACCTCCTGTGACTTATGCAGCCTCCGGAGGCCGCATCCTTCGAAATGAGACACAGCTACAGACGCACGACCATACACACACATACAGGCGCACACATGCACACTCGCACCCGATGGCCAGCCCAGCGTCCCGAACGCTACACTGGTTCTTCAGAGCTGTTTTTTAGGGGTTTGAATCGCTCCATTGCCCTCTGGCGGTTAGAGGACAAATTGTTGAAAACGTTCTTTATTTGATTTGCAGAACAGCCACTATTCAATTTTAAATATGGTGCCGATCAGCTTCATTTAATCGTGGTTGGCAAAATCGTGATCGTGATTAAAATTCGACTAATTTTGCAGCCCTACCTGAAACCCTGAAAAACAGGTGTATTTTCTTGAATGTGAAATATTATTTACAATTACAGTCTGCATAAGATAACAGTGTAATTATGTTTATTGATTTGAGGGTACATCCTTTGCTCATTATCACCAAAATTCCATTTTCATCAAACTTGTAGGATCAACCAATCATGGCTTTTGATTTTAATGACTCATACCTAGCAACGGGGTCAACCACACCTTCTCACTAAGATAGGATTGTGTAATTCTTAAACCCTTTATTCAATTTGGAAGTGGATACCTTCAAATTAAATCTGAGTCTGCATTTTATGCATTTAGATCCATTGATTCACTATAATTTGAATATGTTTGAGTTAACAAGAAAAAAAATCATGTTTGGCTGTGTCCAAATAAATAAGAACCAAATTGTAGCTGATAGGAATGTCCTTGTTGGTGTAAGGGTCAGGCGTCCCAATACTTTTGCTCATATTGCGTCTTTCTTTTTTATTGAAAGTTGCCTTCTCCCCACTCCCGCTTCTTTTCTCTACTCCAGGTCGAATGGTGGCAGCACTGCACGGTGATTCCTTTTGTAAAGCACATCTGAGAGAAGCAGAAGGAGGGGGGAGGCCTGTTTAATTTCACAGCCTGCCAGAGGAGTTGAGTTTCGTGCCGTTCCTCACGCCAGTTCAGGCTGAGTTGACAGGAGGATAGGTGAAGGTCCATGTCTAAAAGTCACGATGGTCGTCGGCGTGGCGCTGGCCAGCAGCACCGCCTGGGGCCGAGGGGCGGCCATGGGGGCGACGGGAGGGAGAGGTCGGGCAGTAACAGCTCGGGCTCCTCTCACGGTGGAGGAAAAGGGAGAAGCACGCCCATCAACATCGCTCTCAAGGTACCGGGACACAGCTTATTATACCCTTATATTCACCACCGACACTACCGAGTAGCAACAACACCTGAACGTTTCCTTCGGAGATCTCTGCTTGAACAATCAATCACTTATCACCTTAGCAATGAGTTACGAGTATAAATAAAGAACCAGCTCTCCAGACAAGTGCTCCATAACTACAGTACAGTTGGTACTGGGGTATGTGATTTTAAACATAATGGAAAAGGTAAATAATTTGTTGAAAGTCAATAATAGAAATTTGAAAGGGCAGTAGAAGTGCAATAATGTGGTTACAGTTGGTTCAGACCTGATACTGAAAGGACAGACTAACATGTGTGTTTCTCATGCTGTTAAAATTTGACCTTGTAAACAAGCTTCAGAATAAATTTCAGAAAAGCTTCAGAAATGCACAAGACCATAAATACAATGACAGAGGGAAACAGTGACGTAAGCAAATTACTTAAACCTTATCTGCCACTGTAGACTCCTGCATTTTCAGTATTCTCAATCCTGCTGCTACTATATGTGACTCTGCTGCTAGAATAAAGTATTTGTCATATTCTTCATGCCTGTACTGTAGCCAAAACCAGTACTGTTTTCTTGCACTCTATTACTCATTGACCTTTTGAATATTTTGTCCCATCTGCTTTCATGTAGTCTTGTTGCATGCCTGTTTTTGTGTTGGACCATGGAGAAATTTTGTTTTATTACACTATGGACTGAACTGTTGAGGCTATGTGACTTGACTTAGACACTAATCTGCCCTTTCATAGTCTATCAGGGACAGTCCATCCCAGCTTTGGAATTGATTGATTGGTTCATGTGTTTTAGATCAGGGATGAAACTGATTGTAAACATTAGAAAGGCACTGTAGGGATTGAGTGTTCGAAAGTGGAACTTGGCTTATTATTGTTGAGTTTTTGGATTTTCTTGTGAAGTTCTGCTAAACGTCTTGCTAACAGTGTTCATGTCAGCTAGTACTGAAGGACCATGGCAGGGTTTGGTACTCGTAAAACTCGCCGATCTTAGGAACCGATCACAATTGATGACGTCAATGTGTGCGGACTAGGGACGGGTACCGAACCCAGTACTTTATTGCCTAATTATTTAAGACCGCAGTATGAATAAACTCGGGCACACACACACACAAAGACACAACACGATAACCCGCGCACACACACACAAAAAACAAGAGAACTCTTGTGCACACGCATACATACACAAAACGAGAGAACTTTAGCGCACACGCACAACACGAGAGAACTCTCTCATGCATGCGCACACACAATACGAGAGAACTCTCTCGCGCATGCACGCACACAACACGAGAACACTCTTGCGAACGCACACACACAACACGAGAGAACTCTAGTGCGTGCGCACACACACAACAGGAAAGAACTTGCGCACTCACACAACAGGACAGAACTCGTGCACACACACACACACACAACAGGGAATAACTTGCGCGTGCGCACACACATGAGAGAACTCTCGCGCACAAACAAAACATGAAAAACTCACGCACACACACACAACAGGAGAGAACTCTCACACTCGCACACATATTACAAAGGGAAACATTTATAGTATTATTTTATCTGAAAAAAGTGAATGGTGATCCGGGAGCTTACATATCCGTTATATAAACTTGAAGGATCAGAATTGGCATCGGTATCGGCCGATTACCCAGACAAAAAATCGGTACTTGGGATCGATGGCAAAAATCCTGATTGGAGCATCCCTACTAATTACTTTCTTCTATTGCATTTCGTTTTTCTGTGAAGCTTAATCATAGGTGTCCCGTCGTCTGGCAGCTTATGTTGAATGTGCTCTGACCATGTCCTCACAGTCAGTTATTGATCCTTTCCTAAACCCCACCATTAACTGCGGTTTGTCCAGTCGTAGCTTAGCAACTACAACCTCTTGGTAGGAGTTTGAAGGGCTTAGATTTATATTATTGGCAAATGTTTTAAATAAAATAGGGCAATTCCACACCAATTGACCTAGATCTTAGGAGTGACATGGTTCATAAAACCCACAATTCGGTTTGGATTAAGGTTTGAGGGTGACTGTTTTTGGTTCTGTACCGTTCTTGTTATTTTTTTCTTGATGCAGCAAGGAGTACATTTATGATTTTCATTACATTGAACATGCTTTTCATTTATTTAGAAAATGGAGAATATTTGTTGCCATCTACACGTTTTAGCACGCAAAGATTTAAACATTACACAATATCAACTAAGCTTAAAGCTTAGACTTTTGAGTAAGTAAGAATGAATTAAGCATTATTACCTATAACAAGGTCGTAACAAAAGCAAAGCCTATAAACAAAAAGTGCAACAAATTCAACTAGCTCAACACAAAAACACACAAAAAAATGCCGCCGAACCGTGCCACGCACACACTTTCCAAACTGTGACAAGCAAAACTAACCGTACCACCCCTATTATATCACCCTGATCATGCTGTGCTTCTGCTATTATTCATGTGGAAGGTTATATTAAATTCACGGGACTTTACAAAACACTATAGCTTTACTCCAAAAATGTTTAGTTACGAATTTAGTGCTAAAACGTTTATTCAAGTATATTCTTTGCCTCGAAGCTTCATATAATTTATGGCACTGAATTCCAACTATTTTAAATGTTTCTGCTATCGTTATGCTCCAGTATCACTGTTTCACATGGACAGTTGAAACTCCCATGAATTTAAAATTTTTAAGACAGCATGTTTATTGAGCTCTTGGTGTGTGTAAAAGTCAAAAGTGTGGACCGTTTACAGTAAGTATTACAACTTGGTGCCATGTTTACACAGTAAAATGGACCTGCCCTATCACAACAGCACATATTTTTTTATAAACACCTTCGGGAAGGTTTTTTTTAATAAATACCTTCGGGAAGGTGTTGGAAAGGTTTGTTTTTATAACCACCTTCGGGAAGGTGTTTTAAGATGCTTCTCGTCTGTGCATGTATTAGTGTGGGGCGCGCATCATAACACAGCCTTCAAATAATTACAAAAACTGCAAATTCTAGCAAGCACTAGTGTTCATATCATAAAACATTTTACCTACCTCATCTGGATACAGTTGGAAACTGAACTGTAAGTTGGATTATTAGTAATACTTTATTCTCAGATGGGCTATTGCAGAGGGTACACCATTTTTCCCTTTTTATTAGTATAAAACTAAGCACCAACAGGCTAACCTATATGTGTGAAGTATTTCATAGTTTGTTTTTCATGTACATCATAAGTGTTTCACAGAAATGTTAATGGGCTTAGTTAAGCCATATTTTTTAAGGTTTGCTCTAATAAATGACTTGAGTCACAAGTAAACAATGTGAAAATCTTTCTCTGCATTTAACCCATTCGCCAAGTGAAGCAGTGGACTGCCTCCAAAGGGTTGGGATTTGAGCACAGGACATGATTGCAGGGTCCGTGCCCTAAACACTAGGCCACTCAGTTGCCCATAATATGCATATAAAATCATTAAAACAGTGACTTTGTTCAGCCTCATCCTTTCCCTCTCACCCTGTCTCTCAATTCGTCAGCATGGCTCTGTTTACATCCTGGGGTTTGGCATGAGTCACGCGCTGCACTGCCAAGTCCAATCAAATGCGGAGGCCGTGTGAATGTGTGTTTGTGTGTGTGTGTGTGTTTGTGTGTGTGTGTGTGTATTGCGGGTGCAATGACAAGCACAGCCTGCAGCCTCCAGCAGCAGCAGCAGCCAGGGGATGGCTGAGTGGGCTGGCCTGTCATGTATACACGACTGCACGCAAAGAGAGATCACAGGGAAGAGGAGAGAGAGAGCAGGCTTACTGTGTTTTGCCACTGTTTGAGGAGAGACCGAAAGAGATACACACAAATTAACAGCAGCAGCAGGATCAGACACTGCAGCACTGGCAGTCGTGGTGTTGGTTTGGAATAAGATAGCATGAGTTCAGCGTTGCAGAATGGAACGCTTAGAAGCTCAGCTGTGATTAGCTGAAGAGCAGTCAGGGTGAGTAGCCTTGTCCATCAGCCGGCCTGCTAAGCAGCGCCCTCTCCCATCCTGATTGGTAGAGAAGTTGACACGACTGGCCAAGTTGCCGGAGCTTGGAGGCGCCCGCTCTGCGTAGCTATTTTGAGTTGTGCTGTCAGATGACGATACCTCCCTGTGTGTGCAGTGGCTATGATGCCGGCTAGGGGGAAACAGGTTGCATGAGACGTGCAACAAAAGTATGTCAGGGCCGGATAAGGACGAAGAACCTGCTTACAGACTCTACTTCTACTCTGTACGTATCTTCTAATCTACCTATCCATCTCTCTGTCTCTCTGTCTCTCTCACCTGCACTCTCTCTTTCTCTCTCTCTCTCTCTCTCTCTCTCTCTCTCTCTGTCTCTCTCTCTTTTTCTATCTCTCTCTCTCTCTCTCTCTCTC
>JBBKCR010016035.1:0-12356 GCA_037577295.1 Ladigesia roloffi | reverse complement strand
ACAGAAACAGACTTTTACAGGCACTAAACACTTTGTTCCTACTGTGAGTTGGGTTAAGAATTAAGTGCATTAAAAATTGTGCGGACCAAGCAACACCATAGGTTCTCCCCTGAGAACCAACCCAAAAATATTATGTACACCCCTGAATATAATATTCATAATGTCATTCAAAAAATGTCATTCAAAAATAATAAATAATAAAAATATTTGTTATTAGTGTCCTAATTTATTATTATATTATTATTATTGTTGTTGTTGTTATTACATTCCAGTATTCTCCACTATTCCTGGAAGTGAAAAATTACTCTGTAATAAAGTGCAGATTCTTACTTCGAGTTTATATTCATAGTTTATTCATACATTCCCATTCTATGCATCTTTTTGCTCTCTGTAAAATTAATCTCGTCTCATACATACGTTTATGTAAAAAAATTACTTTGATTGTGAGATGTGAAGAGTGTAGTTCAAAAACACTGAGATGAAAGATATCTTTGGAAGAGGCTTGTGGTGAGGTGTGTGTGGAGACGTGACCTCAGTTAGAAGCTCTGCATCTCTTTCTTCACTCCCCCATGCTCCAGAGACCAGTTTTGGACACAGGAACCCTCCTGTGTCCAAAACACACTTTCCATGTTATTCCCACATTCACATCTCAGAAAAAGCATTAATATGCATGGGAGCTTTAGTTGGGGGGGGTGTCTTAGTGGGTAGAATACTTACCTCTGGACCAAAAATCATGGGGTTCGAATCCTACCTTCAGCATACCACCACTGGGTTCCTGAGGATAACTCTAAACCCCAAGTTGCTCCAGGTAAACTGCAGGTTGTTGCCTTGTATAAAAGTATCTGCTAAATTCCATAAATGTAGTTGTAACAATTAGCTAATTTCAACTTTCATAAATGAGTTTTATTGTCATTTCTTTGCTGTCTGGTTTAAGAAATGTGTAGAAGAGTCACAATACTATCAACAGGTTGCTATATCCTGGCCCTTTCTGTCAGTGGGACAGACAATGCTACCCCCTAGTGGATAAATGTGGAAATAAATTATTTCAAAGAATCTCAGACAAGTGGTTACTAGGCTAGGAAAAAAACATAAAAAGTAACAGAACCAGTCATTTTTGAAAGAATGTAGGCCTCCGAAAAGTATTTGTTTAAATAACACTTTGAATGAATAATATAGTTTCATTTATTCATGGAGAATATGATCATCCCAATGCTGGAAGTCTTAGAAATGGGAAACCTCCACCAAAAACAAATTTTGAACTGATTAAAAAATTCCAAGAAAGGGTGGAGGTAGCTCAGTGGGTAGGACACTTGCCTCTGGACCATGAGGTCCTGGGTTCGAATCCTACCCCTAGCACAACCACTGGGTCCCTGAGCAAGACCCTTAACCCCAAGTTGCTCCAGGGAGACTGTCCCCTATTGTTAGGGAATGGAAGTCGCTTTGGATAAAAGGCGTCTGCTAAATGCCGTAAATGTAAGAAAACTGGGACATAAAAGAGACACCTGCAACAAAGTTTTTGGACATGTCCATTTCTATTTTCATTAGAACAGGAAAACAATAATCACTAAATTTGGCTGTTACAGTATATAAAATATGCACTAAAACTGCAAACTATGATAAAACAATATTCAGCATATACTATATTCAGCAAAAAAAAATCCACAAGACCAAATTGTCCAAGATTTAATCAACTCACTGAAAAAATATATTAAAAGAAGAAAAAAGAAGAACATGTTATAAAAGAACACGACAGAACATGATCACTGTGGTTTGGTGATGAACAGAATTTTGTGCAATAAACTATAACAAGATATAGTTTCCTATGTTTACTTTTTGCAGAGTCTTGTCTCGGGATTTATGAAGCTGTTTTTTTTGTACTAATGATTATTTCTCCAATCGATTTCTAAGGAGACAACTGTTGGCAATTTGCAGTTCACATGATAGTGCCACAAAGTCTATTAACTTACCTTATTGTTGTGGAATTCTGAATTTAAACCTAAAGTGCAAATAAGGAATAATGTTCTCATCTAGGGCATCATCAAGAAATGGCTACACTTTTTGTGGAGTCCCTCAAGGGTCGGTTTTAGGACCTTTTCTAATGCTGCCTTTAATTAGTGTCATCAGGAAACATGATAACATTTTTACTGCCAAGCTAATAAACGATCACAATTTGCATTTTTCTTATGTAAAACCACATTTTGGCCAAACTGTTAAAGGAAGGTATAAATGAGCCAAGGTACTGTTCATTTTAAGCAGAACTATTAGTTGAGAAATCATAGAATGGATAGAAAGGGTTATAGACTTGTATGTTCACTTGGTCTAGTTAAAATAGCTCTGCTGCGGTTAATTATAGAATAAGTAACAAATAGGAAAGAAAAACCAACTGCATCAGCCTACAACGCTGGAGGAAATGTTCAGTGGGCTGAAGGGAGATCCTCAGATATTTTACGGGTAGTTGCCGGCCAATTCAGTCGTGCAGGTTATATACTACTTTTATACAATTAGAGCGTTGACCCTGCAAGCTAGTGGTTAGGGCGTTGGTCCTGAAATCAGAGGATTGGGGTTCAAATTCCAACAGCTAGTGTCACTGCTGAGGTGCCCTTGAGTAAGGTACCGTCCCCTCACACTGCTCCCCGGGCACCTCATTGTCAGCAGCTCCCTGCTTCACTTAGTGAAAGGGTTAAATGCAGAGAAATCCTTTCACTGTGTTGTACTTGTATGACTATGCTTGTGAAGAACAAATATGGTATTTGTATTGAATCGATTAACTGGGGGATGTCCCGAGCAGAAATAACCTGAGCGAAACAGTGTTAGCATCATGGACTTCATAATCTGGGATCATCCGGGACTATTCAATTCAATTCAATTCAACTTTATTTCTATAGCGCTTAGTACAACCAGGTTTTCAGAAAGCAGCTTTACAGAGTCCAGGTCCGAGCCCCTAGTGAGTAAGCCGAAGGTGACAGAGGCGAGAAAAAACTCCCTCAGAGTGCATTAAGAGGGAGACTATATAAGGTCACTGTGGTTGAAACTTCTCCAACAAGCCCTTTATTTCAACACCACTTTATTCCTTCACCCCTTTACGCTTAGTCACCACCTTTCTGACCGTAGATAGTGCTGTGCACTACATTGCCCCAGAACGTCATCTAATTACCACTCCATTAGAAAGAAGGTATTGTAATTCAGGATTTTTAATAATCACAAAATACTTGAAAACCTTTCTAACCCATCTTTAACCTAAACTGACGACAATCACTAACCTCATCCATCATGGGCTTCCGTCTCACTCTTGATGCACTTATGAGTCTTTAGGGTATTTGAATGTCTGAAGTTCCTCCCACACTCTGAGCAGTAATAAGGCTTCTCTCCAGTGTGGATGCGCTGGTGCAGCAGGAGGTTGCACTTCTGATTAAAGCCTTTCCCGCATTCGGAGCAATGAAATGGCTTCTCCTCTGTATGGATGCGCCGGTGGAGCTGGAGGTGACTCTGCCGGTTAAAGCTCTTGCCACACTCAGGGCAGTCGTATGGCTTGTCCCCTCTGTGAACCCGCTGGTGCAGCAGGAGGTTGCTCTGTCGGGCGAATCTCTTCCCGCACTCGGGGCAGTCATACGGCTTCTCTCCGGTGTGGATGCGCCGGTGCCGCTGAAGGTGATTCTGCCGATTAAAGCTCCTGCCGCACTCGGCACACTGATACGGCCTCTCGCCCGTGTGGGTGCGGCGGTGCAGTCGGACGTGACTTGGCTGGTTGAAGCACCTCCCGCACTCGGAGCAGAGATACGGCTTCTGGCCCGTGTTGATCCGCTCGTGCGCAGTCAGGTTACACTTGTCGCACAACGGGCAGGAGTACGGCTTCTTTCCAGAGTGAACGCGCAGGTGCAGCCGCAGGTGGCCGCGCTGGTTAAAACTCTTACCACACTCCAAGCAGTGGTAGGGTCCCTCCTGACCGCCGCTTTTCACCGCTTGCCTGTCGTTATGAAAGGCTACCAAAGAGGCCAGCTGGCCACTGGATGCCATTCTCTGATCTTTTATCACTCCTGGTTTCAGCAGTGCGACACATTCCTCTGTGAGACGGCGGCGTGCAACAGGTGGTTACTTTCCAGTGGTGTTCACCTCTGAAGGAAGCAATGTTTTAAAGTTCTTGTCAAATGTATAAAAAGCACCATAATGGATTATACCAGAGATGTAAATGGTACAATCATGCTATAGAAATTAAACTAGGGCTATTATACACACAGATCAGCCTCAACACTAAAACCACTGGGAGGATAAGTTAAAAACAGTATTGATCTGAGACACTTTGACAAGAACCAAACTGTGACTGCTGGAGCATCTCAATAACGGCAGGTCTGGAAGGGGGTTCCCAATATGCCATGGCAACTATCTACCAGAAGTGCAACAAGGATAAGCTGTCAAACCAATGACAGGATCATAAGGGCTTCAGGGTTACTGATGATTGTGGGGAGCAAAGACTAGCCTCTACTGTGGAGTATGAGATAAAGCATTGATGTTGGACGAGAAATTCCAGCTCATAATTCATTACAGTTCATTCCAAAGGTGCTGGATGGGGTTGAGTTTAGGGCTCTGTATTGCCAATCAAGTTCTTCCACTCATCCACGTCTTGATGGAGCTTGCTTTACGCACTGAGGCAAAGTCATGCTGGAATAGAATATGTTCTTCCCCAAAATGTGTCCACAACGGTGGAAGCATGACGCCGTCTAAAATGCCTAGGTCTTTTGAAATATTAAGATTGACCTTCACTGGAAGTAAGGAGCCTAAACCAAACCTTTAAAAACAGGTGTGTCCCGATACTTTTGTCCATATAGAACGTGTGTAGAATCAAATACAGTGTTTAGAATCTCCAGCAGTGATACAATACGCTACAGTTCATTAACCAGAGCATCATTACTGTAAATCAAGCAAGAAAACAGACAGGCAACCCAAAGAGCTGACCTGACTGAGTCCCTCCTCCTCAGTTTCTGATTCTTAAACAGCTCACCTCTGTGAGAAATTCCTCTCCGTCAGAAACGGAGGTCCTGTTCTCCCTCAGCCCTGAGGATGAGCAGGGGAGGTTCTGAGAAGCTTCTGTCTGTCGGAAATGGAGGTCCTCCTCCCCTCCAGCCCCGAGGAGGTGTGGACGGGACGATCTTCTTCTTTACTGCATCTCGGCTGGAGAACCGAATCACGGAGTCGCAGCGCCTCCAACCATGTGCAGCCCAATCACGTTTCTTCACTACGAATTGACTGCACACCCGTGGTATAGTGCTTTTTGTGTATTTATTAACTTTGAAACCAAATCCCTTCATTTTACCCCTTAAAATTGCCTTAATTTTTACCTTAATATCAAGAGATTTAAGTAAAAGTAGGGGGAAAAGTTTTTTTTTGTTTTTTTTTACAAAACATCACCATAAAGTGTGGCAATTTGGCTTTGAATTGTGTGAATGCTCTATGTGGTTCTTGGGTTGCTAAATTTGAGACTGGGGATATATCTGACCTATTATGCAAGACATGCAACCGAAATAAATCACAGGATGAAATCCTCCTGTCTCTTTTTGTATGTGTAAATGGATTTTGCTGGTATGATGCATGGAGCTCCTGAGGAGGATGTTCCAGACTATGGTTTCCTCTGAGGTGATGCTTTATTTTTGTCCATTTTTACAGTTTACATTTTTTGTGTCATTATCTTGGTTGCTTGAAAGTGAGAAAACAAATATTTCTGTTTTCTCAGAGATTGTTGTGCAACCCAAAGTAGAAACCAGCCAGCACCCCAACAATCCTCCCATCCTCGGAACTACGGTCACACCAGCCAGCACCACCCTGCCCCCGGTACCACGTCCGAGTGTGCCCGGCCATAGTCAGTTAGATGCCCAATGCTCTAGCGCTGCCGCTGCATCCAAATAAGCCAAAAAGACTCTACACGTGCAGGTTTAGTTAAGGGACCACCGAAGTATGACCACTAATTCTTTCTGATATGAGTAGAAATTCTCTATTCATTCTCTGATGCCGAGTGAACGTGTTACTAAATAAATGTACCATAAGCAGAACTGCATTAGGGTGTATGAGAGACACAAACAAAGTGTGGGAGGAAGAATAAAAAGTCATTCTTAGCGTTTATTAGCCTTGGTATTATTTTCACATTTTTTTCCAGCACCAAAGACACATTCATTGAAAGCTTGATATTCAGTTTACAGCTGAAACAAGGTCTTTGTGGTAATTATTCCTAAAAAAGTAACATTAGTATAAAGCAAATGTTGGTATTTCAGTATCAATTCAACCAGCCTTGCCCATTAGTAGCACCTCAGACATCAGTTATCATATTCCACCAGAAACCCAGAAAAATAAAACATTTCATACATGTATGAAAACAATTAACCATCTAAACAGATGCTGAACTGCCCTGAGCATCTGTTGATAGTAAAAATGACTTTTTAAAAAGCCTATGTAATTTTAAAGCACTCTGTCCTCAGTGTGCAAAAAAATTTTCATGAGCAGGTTAAACACACCCTAGAGCCCAACCCAAACCCTGAAAAACCGACACAGCCCATTATTCCACCACCACCAAACTGCCAGATAAAGATTTATCCATCAGGCTGCCAGATAGTGACTGATAATTTATATCTCTAGACAGCCCGAGTGGGGTTGCTTTACACCAGCAGAGGCACTGTGTGCAGATGCATGTCCATGAAAGCCCTTTCATGTAGACACAGTTCTTGTGCTGATGTTGTTTCTAGTTTTGAATAGGAATAAAAAGGCTTCCAAGGTACTGGGTTGCCAGGTGGTTACTACTCTCAAAGGTAAACATGTTTTCTGAGACCAGCCCAGCAGTTTCAGTTTGATTTCCAGAGTGTTGGGGGGAAACACCGTAACCTCAGTGTCGGTTGTCAATTTGTTAATCTGGTGAGGGATTGTTTTGGTTTGTCTCTGCGCATGAGTCAGAGTTGTGAGGTGATTAGTCTTTTAAACTAATATAAATACTTTTTTGAAACTCTATATAATGCTAACCTTAATATACACTACATGGTCAAAAGTATGTGGACATAAGGTTAATGTCCTAATAGAGATGTGTTTGTCACACCTACTGCTAACAAGTGCATTACATCAACAGTCATGGAACCGCCACAGAAAATAACTAGCTGTAAATTAAGTCGTGTTGAAAAGTTCAATGACTTTAAACATCCACCTTTTGCCACAAATTAATTTGCAAAATCTCAGACTTCAAATGAGTGAATGGGCACAAATTCCTACACACATTCCAAAATCTGGTGAAAAGCCTTCCCAGAGGAGTGGAACCTGTTATAGGAGCAAAGAGGGACATGTCTACCTCCAACAGGGTCAAACTGGCATCATGGTCCATGTTCTCTCGGCCACTGTATGATGCTTCAATATGAAATGATGGGGGAGGACGTTCTGAACATAAGTATTATCACAGGTTACAGGCATATAGTAGGTATACGGGCCTGTTAAAAAAGATTATCAGCTGGTTTCAACCCTAAATGTTGGAGGCAACATTTTGAAAAGGGTTGTTAATTGACATTATTTTAAAAATCTCATAGTCCTGCAGTCTAAGAACATTTTAATGTTAAGATTCTGCTTAATCGAGTTGTATCTGCTAACACATGGTCACATAGTCGTCTCAATTAGAACATATGGACTTTTATAGCTAGCATCTTATCTTTTTGGCATGATCTAGAATCAGAATCAGAATCAGAAAACTTTATTTATCCCGAAGGAAATTGTTAATCTAGAATATGAATCTTGACATTCCCACAAACCAGGACTAGTAGATTTGGGAGAGAAACATCTCATTATGGATATGTTGTGATTTTTGGCACAATATTGTATCGATAGTTACAACAAATAAACTGTAACTCCACGAGTATAAACATGCCAAAATTTCTAACGAGGTTGAGAGCAATACTACTTTGTATAGATCTGGCATTGTTGATGAAAACGTAAACACAGTGCATACTGTGACATCATATGAGTGGGGCACAATTTTGTTTCTTTCTTAACGCCAAAATGCATAGAAATACCTCAATGTATCAGAAATTCCTGTGTATGTGTGGACATGTAGGCTTAGACCCTAAACTTTTGCACTTGATCGGGAGCTGAGTGTTAATCATTTACATTTTCATGCCAAGGTACCCTTAAATAGGGATTACTACATCATAGGCACATTTCTAACTACAGAACTCATTCCACATGATGGCTGACTGTGAGGTCTTGCAGATATGGGGGTATCCATTGTGGTAAAAATAAAGGCATGTGTCATCATGAAAGTCGTCCATTACAAACTGAAACTTCATCAGGATCACCTGGAGCGAGGCTGAGCATATGCAATATAGTACGTTACAAAGACAGCTGTAACTTGGTTGCCTTCCAGTAAATCACTATGGTGCTCTAGTTGAAATGCAGAATGGTCAACAGTGGTCACTCAAGCGTCATCGGTTTCCACCTCCTTCTTGATGCATTTGTGCAGCTTTAAACTATTGGAATGCCTGAAGTTCTTGCCACAGTCTGAGCAGTAGTACGGCTTCTCCCCCGTGTGGATGCGCTGGTGCGATCTGAGGTGGTTCTGCATTGTGAAACCCCTCCCGCATTCTGAGCAGATGTAGGGCTTCTCTCCAGTGTGGATGCGCTGGTGCTCCAGGAGATGGCTGGGCCTGGAGAAAGTCTTCCCGCAGTACGAGCAGTGATGCGGCTTCTCTCCCGTGTGACTGCGCTGGTGCTCCAGCAGGTAACTCTGCGTGGTGAAGCCCTTCCCGCAGTCCGAGCAGCTGTACGGCTTCTCCCCCGAGTGGATGCGCTGGTGCCTCTGGAGGTGGCAGTGCCGATTAAAGCTCTTGCCGCACTCCTGGCAGTGGTACGGCCTCTCGCCCGTGTGGATGAGCTGGTGTCTCTGGACATGGCAGTGTCGACTAAACCTTTTCCCGCACTCCGTGCAGCTGTAGGCCTTCAGGTCTACGTGGGCGTGCTGGTGTCTCTGGAGGTGGCAGGGCCGACTGAAGCTCTTCCCACACTCGGAGCAGTGGTACGGCCTCTCTCCCGTGTGGACGCGCAGGTGGGCCTGTAGGTGACTCCGCTGCCGGTAACTCTTCCCGCACTCGGGGCAGTGGTGAGCTTTCCTCTGGTCCACCGGCACTTGCTGAGCACAGAAGATACTTATGGGCTCGGGCTGCAGTTTTATCTCTCCCGAGGTCAGCAGTATGACATTCATTTCTGCAGGAGAAAAAGGAAAACACTAAATGTAACATTAATTTAAAACAATATCAGAGGAGATAAAGTCAGAGAGGCAGGGCTGAGATGGTTTGGACACGTCCAGAGGAGAGATGATGATTACAGAGGTAGAAGGATGCCGCAGTTGGAGCCACCAGGCAGGAGGCTGAGAGGAAGACCCAAAAGGAGGTTTATGGATGTGCTGAAAGAGGACATGAAGTTAGTTGGTGTAAGGTTAGAGGATGCAGACTAGATGGAGAAGCTGTGGCGACCCCTGAAGGTAAAAGCCGAAAGAGGAAGAAGCAAAAGGAGAAGGAGTATACTGGGCTGTAAAATATGGTCAAATTAAAAATTTCATACTGACCAGGACATGAGAATCAGGCTTCCAAAACAGCTAAAAATATTTTACAGCCAAACAGAACTCGCGCAACCCATCTCAGTGCGCATCACAATAATCAGTACCAGCAAAATGCTTCCATACACCATTAACACAATGACATTTAATAATTGAACATGCAAAATTTATTTACATCACAATGTAATCACACGTCATTTATATACTTATGTAACTGTGAGTACATTTTCAACCTTTAATAATCCTAGCCTTTTTTGTTTAATTGACAGTGTTAAGTGGAGAGATTGAACAGCTGCATAAAATGCCCAAAGCTTATAAATCAACATATATTTTATGGTGATCCCATTCCCAGGTTGTTTTATTGCATAAACATTAAGTCAAATCAATCTGCCTCAAACAGCATGAGCGTATAAATACTTAAAGAAGAGCATTTTTCGTGATTGTGGCACCGTTGGAAATACTTCATATATTTAGGGACTGACATAAGTGGCATAAATTATATGATGTGGTTCGCAAAAGTGTGCCAATTTTCAGTATTCGTGATTTTAAATCAGGTTACTGCTGGTCGGTGCAGCCTCGCTTCGGCACAAAAAAAAATTCGAGTTGAGTTTTTATGGTCCCAGCACGCATAGTGATGTGAACATTTTTTTAATTGGATGTGTATCAATAAATTAATAAATTAATGTGGATGAGGATTTTGTCATTTTAACCATATGCACAGTGACATAAAACATTCATCCATGATCCCAGAATACTAAAAAGAACAAAAACAGATCTGCAAAGAACAAAAACAGAACACTAGTGCAATAGTGCAAGAATTTAAAGGGCAAAACAACACAGTGCAGTCCTTCGTCTTCCTCTTTCGGGTTTTCCAGTTCCAGTTCATCCCATACAATTTGTCCATTTAGTATAGTTAGCTAACTAGCTAACCTTGGCCAAGCTGTCATAGCTAGAGACTTCGCTAAATAATAAAGTATCCAGAAGGGCTGGAATTAATCACAAACACATTCATGAAGAATTTAAAACAACCTCAGCAAAAGACTGTAAGAACCTCTGGACCTGTCTTAAAAAAAGCTGAACACACAGATGTAAACAGTATGCCCCGTTGCTAGGGACTCCCCGTGTCTGGTAACAGCTTCAAGACCACAAGCTAACTTCGTCTTAGCTCTGGGTTACGTATTTGAAATACATAAAACGCTTTAAATAATTAGTTATATTTTGGTCATGTAATTTATCGCAAGGTTTTATATCACTTCTACGCGTTTCGTTTCAGGCCAATAAAAACAAAGATGGACAGACATGGCGGGGAGGAACCATGAACGGGCCAAACAACAAACATATACTGTCTGTGGGTGTTATGATAAATCAGAAAAGGTGGGAAGATTGAGAGAAACCATGACAATTGTGAAAAATTAAAAAATCAAATAAAACAACGGCCATCACAACACGACTGCACTTCCACTAAGAACCAGAGACCAGAAAAAAGCACAATACAGCGAGAATGAAGCATGCAGTACATGTCTGATATGAAAAAATGAGCCCCTTACTGTGAGAGTAGACCCTGTTTAACTGAAAAACCACTGGAGGAACTTAAAGTCCCCCAGGTACGCGAGAGACCACCTGCTTCTTCTCTCCGGCACGGGCCTGAAGGAGGAGACTCGTGAAACCAGCGCCACCACCTGGTCTGTAGAGCCGCTATAGCCCCGCCCACCCTGCGACAGGCCACGCCCCTTGTTTTTTGCTAAGGAAGGTAAGAGTATAAACGGGGCCAGGAAGCACGCGTAGTAATATTATCCACATTTATTAAGTGTTTCCATTCAATGTGACGTGTTTTTTTTTTACATTTCATCACCTTCTATTCTACTTGTGCAGGACTGCCAATGGCAGAATCTTTGAGCAAGGGAAAACCTCCCTTCTATGTTTGTCTAAGTAGTGTGAGATATTCATGCCCACACAGCAGTATAAACAGGGCTGGACAGCGCATGTGCTGCTCTCATATACTTTTATAAAATGCTTCCATTTATTGATTTTATCTTCCACTCCACTTCATTTTGCATACAATATAGTAAAAACTGGCCTCTTGTCTTTTTTTAAACTTACATGTGTATAAACATAAATACATGTTTAAACCGTCGGCCTTGCTGATTCATGTTTTTTTTTATGTGTACTCGTATATAGAAGAAAATGACAATAGAGTTTACTTTGACTTTGAGATTCAAAGTATCCAAATTGTTTACTCAACGACTACCTACGTGCCCCACCCCACTCTACCCTGCCCTACAAGCTGGTAGTCTGGTGTTTAGTGAGTTGTCTCTGTGAACAGAAAGTTATGGGTTTAAGTCCCAGGGCTGCCAGTGGCACCACTATCTCCATGCACTGCTCCCTGGGCACTATCTAGGTGGCTGCCCATTGCTTCACTTGGTGAATAGTTTAAATAAACAGAACAATTTCACACTGTTCATCCTGTTCACAAATGACAAAAAAGGCCAATTTACTGTATAAAATGCAGGTTCACAAATGAACCAGTCATGTGGTATTATTCTTGGAATTATTACATAAAATGTGCAATTAATTTAGAATCGATACATTACATAGAAACACACAAAATCACGGTTCTCACCTTAATTAATATTGTTGAATATAAGAAAGAATTATACTCTCTTCCTCTTTCAGATTTTCCCTTCAGGGGTCACCAGAACGAATCATCTGTTTTCACCTAGTCCTATCTTCTGCATCCTCTACCCTTACACCAACTAACTTCATGTCCTCTTTCAGCACATCCATAAAT
>JBBKCR010016026.1:0-12357 GCA_037577295.1 Ladigesia roloffi | reverse complement strand
AAATGACTACCAGACTGCTACGGCTAAAGCTAATAATCTGCGTTTGTGTTCTGCTGAGGAAACAAAGTCACCTTCCAATTGGATGCCCTGGGGGTAAGCTAATAAACATCAAATTTTCATTCTGGGGTGAACTATCCCTTTAATTCAGTTCATGATCAAGAGTGGCTTCCAATAGCCAGTTAGATGCCAGCCTGCTAGAACCATTCTGACGTCGGCCCTGAATACTACTCAGTGATAAACACCTTTTAAGTTGAATTTTCTCTGGTGACTAAGACTTACTGATATACTGTATATATGCATGTATGCATCCATCTTTTTATCCATCTATCCATCTACTTATCAGCCCATTTCTTTCGGCCTGTATTTATAAACACATAAATATTAATGTATACAAATCAATCGGCTTATTCTACAGAACCATTAAAATCATCCAGAACCATTTTTTATTAATAAGATAAATATGATCATTGTCCCTCTATCAGTCTGTATTAAAATGTTCACACACTGCAGGAATTTAGCTTAAAGAGTAAAAACCCTAAAGACTAGACTGTGGGTTTCTATTTACGGAGCTCCTACAAACTATTTTCAATAAAGCGACCCCTACCTCTGTCACTGACACACTGCTTTGGGAGGACGTTTTGTTCTCTAAGTAAGTTTTCAGTCTCCCCCCATCACTCGTTTTGGGCTGCTTTGTGGCCGTATTGATGCGGCTTTGCTTTCGGTGCAGTGTCCTGCTGATTAATGAGCTTGTTTATGCACCTCGTCCCGCATGGCACAGAACAAAAGTCATATTCGCTGGAGTTTATTTTCTAGATGGTTAACTGTAATTTGCCCCAACAAATAAAAGACATGTAATGAAAGGAGAATTACGTTTCGACGTATACTGGGAGTATAATTGGGTTTTAGTGCAGTGATACTCGGCTATGTGATGGATTCCGGCTGGGCAAAAAATGTGCACGAAAAATGTAGCTCTCTTTGACTTAGCTCTCTTGCTCTCTCTCTCCTTCTCTCTCTCCCTCTCTCTCTGTCTCTCTCTCCCACTTTCTCTCTCTTTCTCCCACGCTTTATCTGTTTCTCTCTCCCACTCTTCTCTTTTATCTTCCTCTCTCTCTCTCTCTCTCTCTCTCTGCCTCTATCTGCCCCTGTCTCTCTCTTTTTATTTCCTACTCTTGGTCTCTTCCTCTCCCCCTCTTTGGCTCATCATCTCTCTCTATCTTACACTCTCTCCCAGTTTCTCTCTCTCTCTCTTTCTCCCTCTCTCTCTTCCTCTCTCTCTGTCTCTCTCTCCCACTTTCTCTCTCTTTCTCCAACACTTTATCTGTTTCTCTCTCTCACTCTTCTCTTTTCTCTTCCCCCCTCTCTCTCTCTCTCTCTCTCTCTGCCTCTCTCTGCCCCCGTCTCTCTCTTCTTTATTTCTTTCTCTTGGTCTCTTCCTCTCCCCCTCTTTGGCTCATCATCTCTCTCTACCGTACGCTCTCTCCCAGTTTCTTTCTCTCTCTTTCTCCCTCTCTCTCTTCCTCTCTCTCTCTCTCTCTTTCTCCCTCTCTCTCTTCCTCTCTCTCTCTCTCTCTCTCTCTCTCCGTCTCTCTGTCACCCTCTCTCTTTATCCCTCTCTCTGTCTCAACATCTCTCTCTCTCTATCTCTCTCCCTCTCTATCCTTCCATTGTATAGTCTCTCGTGCTCTCTCCCCCTCTCTCTGTCAAATCCAAAGTGCTTAAAATACCAGTTTGTTCTTCTCTTCCCAAATGTGCCTCTCATTTTCTCATTGCTTCCACTTAAGAAACCACTTGGTTAAACAAAGCAGTTGTTTTCTCTGAAACGATGTGCTGTAATTGTCTGCCACTTTGACAAACTGCCAAGTGATGCTGAAAGCCAGAGGACAAAAAGCTTGCCAGCTGAATGCTTGACCTCTCAATGTTGATGCTCATATTAGCCTCTGTACCGTTCTGAGCAACAATGTAAAGAGCGCATTTCAGCGAGTGCATTCCAGTATGTGTAGCAGCCTTTTATATTGCTTTCACACTTTTGTTGTTGGCACAGCGGAAAAGTAGGGCATTTTCTCTTTTGAGTTTCTTGTGATTGCTTTTCAGAGGAATGGCATTGTTAATATTCCCCAGTTTGCATATTTGGTAGTGTGAACAAAGTGTAGATTGCTTAGATTAACACTGAATTTACAGCTACATTCTCGCACAGTTCAATAATGTACCCTTTACTGTTTGGTATACTGAGCTATAAATTAATCCAGGATCAATAAAGTATATATATGTATGTATTTATGTACAGTATGTATGTATGAATATATATATATATATATATACATACATACATACATACATATACTTTATATATTATATACATGTATATTTATATATATGTAATAAATTACTTACTATTATAATAACATTAAAGAGCCCTTTCCATCCATTCAGCACTGTTTACATGCTCTCACTTAACTCATTTCTTCGTATTTTGCTTCCAAAGAAGCAGACTTTTTGTATTGTTAAAATAGTCTTGAGGAAGAGTTCTCCAGACTTCCTGAAGGACTTTCAAAAATCCTCATTTTCAGGCCAGAACCTGACCAGTTTCATAGGAAGGCTTTTTGTTTCTTAAGCCACACAGTGACCTACGTATGAATAATGTAAGAATAAATGATCTAATTGAAGTCCTGAACCCCTGAAGAAACTGTTGCAGATGATTCCAGATGTTCAGGCGGTGATCAGTATACTAGTGGTGCTGAATGCTGAGTGGCTGTAACTCCTTTATCTAGGCTTCTTGTGTCTTTAGGCACTTTGCAGCCTGTCACATTAAAACACCTTGTTTCAATTCTAGCAATTAACCTATTAAATTAAAGATAAGACAGCTACGCAGGAGCATAAACAAACTTTTGTGTAATACTGAAGCTTAATATGTCTGATCCGGTCTTAATCCTGTGGCACTTGACTGGTTGTAGGCAAGCTCATGTATTGTCATCTCAGGACAATAGTCCACAGTCTTTACAGATCTGAAAGTTAAACTGTTAAACATTTTATTTTTATATGAATGTCATGTAAATAAGGCCCCCAGTTTATTTTTTGGTAAACCATGGCAGTAATGTGGTTGCCTGTCCATATACTAAACATAGAAATCTCATCTCTATTTTTACTTTATCATTTTGTTGAAGCTGTCTGAGTATCAAACATCTGTATTAGTGTAAAAAAATGTAAAAAGAAGAAAAATATGTGCTCTTTATGTGACTTTCTTTTCTGTACGTCAATTGTGAGAGAGGCATCCTTTCTTTGCCCCCCTTAAGAGTTTCTCCATGGCCATGATTTAAAGCAAAAACATTTAAAATGTTGAATTAGCTTTGTGTTGGGGTTTGGCGTATTCTCTTTCCCTTTCTGAGAAACGGATGTTATCTGTTACTCTCAGAGCGCTTTGGACAGATGTGCCAGTCCTGGGGGACACGTGTTACAGCTGGTGACATGTTCTTGTCGTAAAAAAAAACATTTGTCTGTGGCGACTGCATCTGACCACATTCACACCATCTCCAGCTAAACTCAAACATAAAGTCATAACACACATTCATTACGGTCCTCATTCTGGATGCATGACTTTTTCATCAGGGGACGTGTTTGAGTGCAGACAGTCTCTTGTGGATTTTTCTTTGTCAATTTCCTGACAGATCATCTTTTATAAGCAACACAGTGTGGCTGGCTCTTTACTGTTCAGCACAAAGTGTGCAGCTGATATTAAATTCCCACCCATATATGCGAACACAAACAATACACCCCCTCTGTCATTCAGCAATAGGGACTATTCATGAGTCACGGATACAAAATTAAGACAGCTAACGGCTTGGCAGCACATATTTGGCAGTTCTTTATACTTTTTGTATTTATTTTTATGATAATATTTCAGAATATTTTGCCTCCATAGAGAAAGACTCTTCTATTTTTAATGTATTTTTAAGGAACAGTTCTCCAGGCTTCCTGAAGGACTTTTAGAGACTCTCATTTTCAGTCCAGTTCCTGAATCTGACCAGTTTCAGAGGAATTTTATTTTTTTTGTTAAGCCAAATAATGACCTGCATATACATCGTTAAAACGTAACAACGTTTATTAAGTTAGCTATCAGAACTCAGTAAAATTCAATAAAAAAACAGTAAAATTGTTGTAAAACTGGTAAAATTGTATGGTTTAATAATAATCTGTTGGTATGATATCTGCCATGACATGTTTATGGCATGGTCGTTTTAATACTATGTTGTTTTAATACTATCTTTGTTTAATACTATGTCGGGGTGGAAGTAGCTCAGTGGGTAGGATATTTGCCTCTGGACCATGAGGTCCTGGGTTCGAATCCTACCCCCAGCACCACCACGGGGTCCCTGAGCAAGACCCTTAACCACAAGTTGCTCCAGGGAGACTGCCCCCTGTAGGTAGGGAATAAAAGGCATCTGCTAAATGCCTTAAATGTAAACGTTGTAGAGATGAACTAAAATGTTTTTGCAATCAGTTGGACAATTTTGCAGGCAAACGTATTACCTGATCAGTATTTTAACTTATTTTTCTATTCTTATATGGTTTGTAAGTCATTTTGTAAGTTGCTGACTCTTACATTAGCATTTAAAGCCAAGAGCAAACACAAGGTCATGATATTAGTTACATAATAAATCTGTGTCACCTCGGATGATACATGCTCAGATGAGAAAACACATGATGATGCTTAAGTGTCCTATTACATATCCTTTCTATCCCTGAGGATGGAAACCAGTGGCATTGCTGATGCACAGCTGGATTCATTAATCTGACATTGGATTTTTAACCATCAATCTTTTAAATAATTTAATCTGAAAGCGGACCAGTGAAATGGCGTTTCTCATTGGATGACATTGCCCGACATTGTGAGGTGACAATTTTTCGGATTACCTGCCGCCAACACGGTGCATGGATTTTAAATGGCAGGCCCCAATTAGCTCCCTGATTACATGCTCGGGAGACTGGCATGCTTGACTAGCGCAGACAGTAATCCTCGGTAATCTGTAGCTTCTTAGCACTTGCTGCGTATCAGAAAAATTGGCACTGGGAAATAGGGAAGAGTTTGGGATGTGTATTCAAGTACATGAATATGAATTATGAACGGGGATCTGGGAAACTGATTTTTAGGAAAATGTTTGTGATACTGAGGTTTGAAGACAAAGGAACAAACACACATACACACATATATGTGCAGTGGATGATGGGAGAACATCTCAAGCCTTTCAATCAACACGGTATGGTTTCAGAATCTGACAACTTGAGAGCTTTGTGCAAGGTAACATAGCCTCGTGTGTGTATTGGGCCCCAGGAAAACCTCACATGTGAATTCAGGTCATTCTTCATAAGAAAGGCCCTGAAGCGATTATTATACCTGCTTTTCAGACTCTGACATCAAAATCAATCAGTCAGTAAGGTAGAGTAATGTGTATTATTATTATTACTAGAACACTGCATGCATAATAAAACAACAGCTGTGGTATATGAGTGTTGTCATAGATTTGTATAGATTTTCCAAATGTAGCACTTTGCTTCCAGCAACAAGGTTTCGATATCATACCAACAGTGGTTTTATGAATCGTAATAATTTCTTTGCTCCACTTCCACTCATTCCAAAAGTATCGTATATCTATTTGTAACAATTTTCCACGTATATATTTGAAAAACAGATGATGCATCACGTAAAATAATTTTAATTTCTCTAATAAAGGTGGTATTTATCATAATATAGCATTAAAATTTAATACAAGTTTAAAATAAATAAGTAAAAATATGTCTCACTTCCAAACTATCTCATAAAAATGTATTTTGAGATGAACCCTATAACAGGTTTTTCATCATCGAGAAGGGCCATTTAATTACGCAGAGATCTATTTAACCATGCAAATGGTTCTTTTAGTTCACAAGGTTCAATAAATTACCAGTGTGCACTCCAGAACCTCACATTTATATTTACATTTACATTTAGAACCACTGAAGAACCATTTTTTAAAGTGTGTATGGGTTTGCACATGCATTTTTTGCAAAAGTCATGAAAATCCTGATCACACTACTGTTAAAATGTCAAACGTAGTGCTGAGTTTGGTTACATGTTCTCCGTATCATCCCCACTTACCATAACAGTGATATAAAAGGATGAAACACTGATGCCTGTGCTCGAGCAGGCTCTCATTTCATGGCTTCCCTGAGTTAGCATTTTAGCAAAAATTGTTCTAAATTCATCTTTGATCATACTGGATGAGCTAAAAACATACTAGGTGAGCCCATGTGTGCTATATTTGCTGAGATGCATTATTGTTTTGATTGCATGACTTAATGCATTCATTCCGCGTGTCAAGGCCTTGTGCAGATTATTTGCATAGTCCTCGGCGGAAAGCGGTTTTGCATAGTTATCAGTTCATACAGTTGGTTGGTTTGTTTGTAATAAATAAATCAGCTGGTTTAGAGCCAAGTGCTTATTCAATTTTCAATTGAGCAAGCAATCCATTTTTCATTGGATACCTATGCACATAAAAATAATCAATTATATTCTATATTAGCATTTTCCCAATTTTAGTTCCTGTTATGGTTTCCTCTGTGATGACAGGGATGATGGTGTTTTATTCAGAAGCTTGGGTCTTATAACAATATGCATCAAAATCAGTTGCTCCTTATCAAGTGGTGAAATGAAATATGAATATGAAAATTAAGTATATATGACATGTGAAAAAATTAGTGTGTAGGGGGAGCTCAGACCATGATTGGTGTATCTGTTGCATACGTTCTTGAGTCTCCCAACCTCTGTTATCTCGTTTTGTGGTTACATGTTGAAGAAAGACAGTCGTTCATGTTGTAACTGAATATCAGATTACAACTGCGTTTTTGTAGTAACTGTTTTTCAGTCGTTGTTACCTTTAACATCAGTGGCCAAATTTGCTGGCGGGGATTCTTGAGCACTTCAGAGTTTTTAGTTTGTAAATAGGCGCACATTGACTTTAAAATTTTACACATTCTTTTATACCAGTGAGGCTGATTTATTAACCCTCAGGACAGATGGTAAATTGTCATCATATGGCAAAACACCTTATATGGAAGTTCCTCCGGTTTGTGTTGATGATCAAGGTTGTCAGACTTCAGCCTGAGCTTTGTTTGGTGTGTCAATGTCATTTAAAATCAAAGTTATTCTAATTTTAAAATGTAATTTTAACCACTATTAAGGTTTAAATAATGCCTACATTTAAAGTACACAAAATTCCCAAATTCCCTTAGAAGCAAATGGAAAAAACACAAGAACTTTGACCCTGGAGGAACTTTCTCCGCCCACAAGTGGGTGGGGAAACCTTGTAGAGGGTGGGGCTCCAAAGAGCGGACATGCAGCGTTAAACCGAGAGAAAGAGCGGAAAATGACAAATGTGTAGAAGAACAAACCCTGGTTTTAGACTGTTTTACACTGTTTATATATGCTGAACTGATTTTATTAATGCAGTCTGAGTTGTAATGGTTACTTGGTGGTATAGACTTAAGGATAGCGGGCTGCAAACACACTCAAAAGAAGGAAGGTTCCTAAAGGGTTTTGGGTTTCAACATTCTACCAGACAGAACATTTACATTATAAACAAAACATTGTCCTTCTATAGCATTACTTCACAGAACAACCTTTTTTTCAGGAGTGTATTAGTGTTCTTTTTATCCTCTTTCCTCCCGAAACACACTTAGATCCTTAAATCCTTTTCTTAGAGGTGGAGAGTGGATTGAATGAAAATGGTGTTTCATCAAAGTCCACCATCCAATTATCAATGCACCAGTCCATTCTTTTATTTGTCTTTCCCATCCATCCATCTGTATGTTTGTGTATCTTTGTATCCATCAATGGATTAATGCATTTAGCCACTTATCCATCCATCCTTCCATCCAACTATGCGTCCATGCATTTGTCCATTGGTCTGTCAGTCCTTCTTTCTGTCAATCCATCCATCTCTATCCATCCATCCATCCATCCATCCACAACCAAATTCCCATTAAGCGATGACAGGCTCAAACCTCAAGGCGGGCGAATGTTGGAAAGGGATGGAGATAAAGAGCTGAGAAGGACCGGAAGAAAGAAAGAAAGAAGGAAAAAGACATGAGAGAAAAGAAAGTGTCGGGATCAGCGAGAGTGATAGAAAGAGACATGGATGATGAGAGACTGGGGCAGGAGGAGAGAGAAAAAGATGGGGTGATTACTGTCTGTCATGGAACATTTTAGGCAGGGTGGGGAGCAGATTTAAATTAAGAAGGCAATCTGGCGAGTGAGGCAGGAGATAACATTTCTCTGCTGGAGTGTTGAGCTCCGTCTGTATTGCAATAAATGAATCTGTTCTGATATGCTCGCTTTGATGCCACAGACAGAGAGAGAGAGAGAGAAAAGACGGACAGATTAGAAAAAAAGCAAAAAACTGAGGGGGGGCAGTTGAATCTTTCTACTTTTCTTTCTATTTCTGTTTATATCTGTGTTGTTGACCTTGTGGCTGTTTATTTATAGTCTCAGAAGGAACATGGATGTGTAATCAGAGCTTGGTTTGGGTTCTTTTCTATTCCTATTAGAAAAAACACAATAGAATTTATGTTGAAAGCTGTATATTCAATATTGGTTATAAAACATACACACTTACACGCTGAGCAGACGTTCTTATCCAGAGCGACGTACATCAGTGCACGGTATATGCCAGGGAAAGGGAGAGCCGGAGAGAGAGAAAGCACTTTTTTATATTCATTTCGGGTCTGACCCAGAGGCATGCTATTCCCAGAGCTCGGAGAGTGAGCGAGCGAGAGAGGGAGCGAGCGAGAGAGGGAGCGAGCGAGAGAGGGAGCGAGTGAGGAGAGAGAGTAGTTGAGAGGAGAGCGGTGTGCGGAGGCTGAGGTGAGGACACAGGGCCGGGTCATTAAAGCATTCCGCCTTAAAGACTTCCACAGAGCTCTAAAACCTTTTCATTACGACTAAAACGCGCTCGGAATTAGAGATGGGACGATAACCGGTTTCAAGGTTTATCGCGGTTTTAAAAAGTTATACCGTTCCTGCATTGTTTGTGTCGTCCAAGGAAGGATTTGTTTTTACAAATTGTATTAGTTTCTTTATTTTGATTATTGTTGAGCTGCAGGTTTAGGCTCACACAAGTGACTGCGATTATATTTAATTAAGAAGATTCACTTATTTATTTTAATTATTTTTCCTGATGTTCAATGTTACAAAATGTTCGATATGTTTCCTAAAATAAAATATACTGTGTTAAGTTGGAAAAAAAGAGTTGTTTTTTTACCCAGACATTTAAATACAACATTGTAGAGCAGTAATTACAATACCGTGATACCGTGATACCGTGATACCGTGATATTTTTATCCAAGGTTACCATAGCGTCAGAATCTTATACCAGCCAATGCCAGTGCCTACACTTAGAAACCCAAAATGTACGTTAACCTATTTTGGGGTTTTAATGTTTTTTATTTTTGAGAGAAAAAAATAAACCAAGAAAAACTGAAGATATATTAAGAATAAATGTAATGAATAGTTCTTTAAAAACATTTTTTAATGCTTCTGTATGTATCAGCTCTCCCTGTCTGTCTTGTTTTCCTCTCTTCTGTCTCGCTGCATTCATTTCTGTCATGCCCTCGCCGACATGCTTCCTGTTTACATTTCCAGTCACGGCCCATCTTCTGTTTTAGGATTTCCATGTGTTTTGACTGTCACACCCTTCTCCATGTGCTTTCTGTGTGACTTCACTCTCTGGCTCCGCCCCTTTCCTGCCCTCCTGTTTGGTATTCGCACCTGTCTGTCTGCAATCACTCCATATTTACCTGTGCGGATTTCTACCCCTGCCTTTGTGTTCAGTCCTTGTTGTGTGTGTTATGTTTTAGTTCTTCAGGAACAGTATGCATGTTCATGGGGAATTCTTCACGGAGTGCTACAGGAGACGAGTACCGTGTCTTCTGATTTGATTTTGTCCCTGATGGTCCCATCAGAAAACGAGGACTGCGTGAGGGTGGACAGTTATTATGTCACATGACTCTCATTAGCCCTTTAGCTTTGCTTTTATCATAAAGGAGCAGATGGAAGGAGAGATACAGAGACAGAGAGAGAGACAACCGAGACAGAGATGAACAGAGAGATCCAGTGGCAACATGAAAGATTTGGTCTTTTTTCAGGGAGGGCATGTCCTCGCCAGGGGGTGGAGGCCAAATGTATGAAATCCATCCTGCCCTTCCAAACTAACTCCCACAACAGTCATCAGCACCACTTCGGATGATTCAGCCGTGTCAGTTTATGAGCCTTACGATTTTTCTGTCATCATTGCGCAACTTTCGCCTGACCTCCAGGTGTCTCTTGCTTTGTTTTATCTCTGAGTAGCTTCTCAGTGCCTTCCAGTAGTAGTCTATTATCTCTCAGGAAATCGAGGAGATGATGTTCTTGTTGTTATTCTGCGTCTGAAGGCTCAACAAACTGACACATTTACACGTATACCTTTCACCTTTTATACTCTGCCTGCCCCCCACTCGCTCTTTCTCTCTCGCTCTCCCTCGCTCTGTCATTTCCAAACTCCCTCCCAGCACAGCGTAAAATTATTATTCGACCTGAGCTTTCCTGGGAAGCAGTCATCTTTTGTTGGTGAGGGAAAGTGATGCAACGTTCATACCTAGATGTCACACACTGTCAGTCTGTAGAAGCGCTTTCAAGGTCTGTGTGTGTATGTGTGTGTGTGTGTGTGTGTGTGTGTGCATTTTTATGGCTTATGGGCCATGTTAGGTGACCTGGATTTATATCTGAACATTCCTGAAGCACCAAAGTGTCAAAGGCATGGCTGGAGCGGGACCATGGTTTTAGCACGTGAAGATGACGTTACACTGGAGTGACACATATATGTGCATGTGCGTGTGTGTGTGTGTGTGTGTGTGTGTGCAGGCACGCTCATGTGTCTATTAGAGGCAGCAATGGAGAGGTAAATCAAGAACTGAACACCACAGTGTCTCTTTTATAAGTGCCTGGACCTATTTCAGCTCCAGAGTCCAACCCCTCCATGCCCCCTCGGCAGGCTCCTCCATGCTGTGGAGGTGGAGGATGCAGCAGTTTTCTTTAGCTCAGAACACTCTGCCAGGACAAGGAGATCAGGTGAGAGGCAGATGAGCATTTTTTTGTTAACCTGAACCTTTCCAGCGATTAGAAATGGCTTATAAAATAAAAATGCCAAGAAAGATCAGTTTTAGCAGCAATACATCAAAAAAGAACCCTCAGGGCTCAAGGGAAATCATGAAAATGAACATTTCCTAGAGAAAATTGCAATTTTTCCCCTTTTTCTATGATGTTACCATTTTATTTACATTAGTTTCAGATGTTATATATGTAACTACTGAATAATATGAAGTGTAAAACATAATAACAGTAGTCTTCACTAGATGACAATGACAATTCCATTCATTGTGAACTAAATGTAGAATTTATTCATTTTTATTTACATTTTTATTCATTACTATGATATTTTCGTCAGTCATCTCTCTTCCAGAGGCGCCAGAGCATCCAGAAACATTCACCGTGACATAGGCTTCCAGCAGGCCAGGCTCCAGGGCTTTCCTTCTGAAAACTGTTTGTTATGAAATTACAGTTTGGCCACTGCCCTACTTTATATTCCAGCCCAGCATTAAGCCAGTGGATGGTGTGATGATGCAACATTGTAAAACAGGATTTTTAATTTTTTTTATCTTTTCCTAGCCTAATGCCTTCTCATTTAATCACCTACTAAAGGAGCAATGGGCATCAGAGGGGTGAATGTAAGCTTTGATGTCATTTACGGTCCCACAATCCTAGAGACACACCGCAGGACGTCAGATATAAGCCTAAAATCTCCTGTTAACAGAGAAGCTCTTGTGTGGAGGAAGCTATTGTGATGGCCAGAGGGGCAGAGCTGCTGTTGCACCACCCTTAATTGCTGATTTAATTAAATGATGCCTCCCTGTTGTTAGTCAGCGCTGTTTGGCTAGTTTAGGGGCGGAGTTGAAAACAAGCTTCACATCTGCAGAAGAAGAATCAGGCCAGCTATCTGCTGGGCATCACCAGGCAACGTACAGTAGATTCAGTCTAATATGATGAGTAATGGACAAAACATTCATAAAGGGGCCTTTAGTTCCTTCAGATCTAGAGAAACTGACACGATTGGATGTGATTTAAAGGGGAAAAAATGCATAAAGAGACCTTCAGTTTCTTCAGATCGAGAATAACTGACAGCGTTGGACAAACACAAACATGTCAGCGTTTACTTTATAGTCTTAAAGGGATAGTTCACCCCAAAATAAAAATGTGATGTTTATTTGCTTACCCCCAGGGTATCCAAGTCGAA
>JBBKCR010016007.1:0-12358 GCA_037577295.1 Ladigesia roloffi | reverse complement strand
TTAAGTAGTGACTGCAGACGAGACACAGGTGGGGATTAGGGAAACGAGGAACAGGTGTGTGACGTTAACGGGGCGTGGCACGATCAGAGGGAGCGCATGAGTGCTAACCAGACACGGGACTGACAAAAATTTAGGGACACATTAATATTCGGGGGACGGATCTCGGGAAGGGCGTGCTGGAGACGAGGTGGCCGTCACAGTGACTGTTACAATTAGGTTTCAGGTTAAGGTTAGTGTTACTG
Source organism: Ladigesia roloffi (assembly GCA_037577295.1). NCBI lineage: Eukaryota > Metazoa > Chordata > Actinopteri > Characiformes > Alestidae > Ladigesia > Ladigesia roloffi. Next base: position 12,116 of record JBBKCR010016007.1, on the reverse strand, counting down.
ACTTTCTTCATCTCACATTTATTTTGATATGTGGAGCCCCTCCAGGAGGGAGTTTGGCTATAATGAGTTACAGCTGCCTGGGTGCACAAAGAAATGTATTTGGGTTATTCTTTGGCTGTTATTTGGAGTTTCTTTGGCATTTAAGTAAGTTTGTGACTGACATGGTGTCAGCTCACCCCATCATCATTCCCTTTTGCCATAGTTATGTATGTTTTTGTGTCATCAGGCCCTCAAGCCTGTTTTCTGTTTGTTTTAAAAAAAAATAAAGAAGCGTGAAAAGAAAGGAAAGACGGACGTCTGTCTCCATGGTGGAAGAGGGGACAGATGTAACACTCAGTCACCAGTTAGTGCAGATAATCGCAATGTTACATTGTACGTGTTAAAATATAGGGTAGTGAAGCGTTGTCCTAGCATGAAAAAAAGCCTAAATCACGATCCCAGCAAATATTTTAATTATATTTTATGACGGCTGCATGATAAGTTATCAGACCTGGCTCAAATATCACAGTTTCTTGTGGCATCATCAGCTAAATTGCACATCTCTAACTTGAGTAGGATTGCGTAGGTACCCTGCCGAGGAAGAGCAACATAAGAAGCGAAAGAGAAACATAAAAAAGTGCGCTTTTTTCAAACGTTTGTGCCAAAACTTGCCAAACATGTGCATCTGAACAGAGGAATACACATGTTTATGACCACCAGACCCTGCACCAGATACGAGAAGAGCGTGCAACTTACCTTGGAAATTAGGTGCGGCTGCTACTCCGAGATCTCGGCTTACTATGCGTACCGAGCACTCAGACCACGGAGCTGCCTGAAACCGCTGGCCAGAGGAAGCGACATCGCAAGCGATGCGCGAGAAAGCGGAAGCGGGGCAAGCGAGGGGGAGTCCATGATAGGCTAAAGGCTAACATTAACCAGCCTGCAATACCGTTAGTCTATCTCGCCAACATTCGTTCCCAGGACAATAAACTGGACCACATCCGGCGCGTGAGTTCAGAGACTGTTGTGCTTATGTGTTTACGGAGACATGGCTAAACGTCAGTGTTCCGGACACAGCTACAGCTTTTAACAACTTGTTAATGTTCCGTAGTGACCGTGATGCTAATCTCAGCCACAAAGCAAGAGGAAGGGGGCTTTGTGTTTACATCAACACGGTCTGGTGCATGAACGCTGTAGTAATCTTGAGCTACTGCTCACCTCAGCTGGAACTTATGTCTGTGAAAAGTAGACCATTTTATTTACCACCAGAATTCACCATCGTGCTCATAATGGCAGTGTACATCCCACCGAGCGTAAACACAAACAACGCGCTGCCAAAACTATCAGCCAGCTCCAAACCTCATGTTCTGACAGACTGTTCATAATCGCTGGGGATATGAACCACGCAAACCTCAAATCAGTTCTCCCTAAATTCTATCAGCAACCTTCAATGGCTCCACAGACCTCGAGGACTACATGGTGTCGGTCACTGGCTACATCAGTAAGTGCATCGATGACGTCACAGTCACCAAGTACATCACCATACGCCCCAACCAGAAGCCGTGGATGACTGCAGAAGTGCGCATGCTGCGACACCGCCTACAAATCAGGTGACCAGGATGCCCTGAGAACAGCAAGGGCCATCCGGTCCAAGGCCATCAGAACAGCAAAGCGTGCCCACACGCAGAAAACACACAGTCACTTCATAGACACTGGGGATGTACGACGCATGTCACCAACTACAAGGCATCTCCACCTGCTGGTGATAGTGAGGCCTCCCTTCCAGACGCACTGAATAACTTCTACACAAGGTTTGAAGCCCAAAACCACAAGGCAGTGAGGAAGACCACCCCACCTCCCAATGACCAGGTGCTCTGTCTGACTGTGGCTGATGTGAGGAAAACTCTGCTCAGAATCAACCCACGGAAAGCTGCTGGACCTGACAAAATTCCTGGATGTGTGCTCAGAGGGTGTGCATAACAGCTGGCAGATGTTCTCTCAAACATCTTCAACATCTCTCTGAACACCACTGTCATCCCAACATGCTTTAAAACCACCAACATCGTCCCCGTGCCAAAGAAATCATCAGTGTTCTGCCTCAATGACTATCGTCCCATCGCACTCAAACCGATAATTATGAAGTGCTTTGAGAGACTTGTCATGAGGCACATCAAGTAACAACTGCCTCCTTCACTGGACCCCCTACAGTTTGCATACTGTCCCAACTGTTCTACAGATTATGCCATCAACACCACCCTTCACCTAGCCCTCACTCATCTAGACAAAAAGAACAGCTACAGTATGTCAGAATGCTGTTCATAGACTTCAGTTCAGCATTCAACACCGTCATTCCTCAGATTGGGAAGCTAAGACTGCTGGGCCTAAACACATCCCTCTGCAACTAGGTCCTGGACTTCCTGACTGGGAGACCTCAGTCAGTCAGGATCGGGAACAATATCTCCAGCACCACTACCCTGAACAACGGGGCCCCCCAGGGCTGCGTGCTCAGCCCTCTTCTCTTCACGCTGCGACTGCACAAGAATCCACAGCTCGTACCACATCATCAAATTCGCTGATGACACATTTGTGGTGGGTTTGATCAGCGGGAAAGTAAAGGCAGCATACAGAGAGGAGGTGAAACGGCTGACCGACTGGTGCAGAGCCAACAACCTGTCCCTGAACGTGGAGTAAACAATAGAGATGGTTGTTGACTTCAGGAGGGCACAACGTGATCACTCCCCACTGAGCATTGGCAGCTCATCGGTGGAGACTGTCCAGAGCACCAGGTTCCTTGGTGTTCACATCACGGAGAACCTCACGTGGACCCTCAGCACCAGCTCCATCACCAAGAAAGCTCAACAATGGCTCTACTTCCTGCAGAGACTGAGGAGAGCACACCTTCCACCCCCGCTCCTCACCATGTTTTACAGAGGGACCATAGAGAGTATTCTCTGCAGCTGCATCACAGCCTGGTATGGGAATTGCAATGTTTTGGATTGAAAGACCCTGCAGAGTGTTGTAAGAACAGCTGAGAAGATTATTGGAGTCTCTCTCCCCTCTGTCACAGACATTTACACCACACACTGCATCCGCAAAGTCACCAGCATTGTTGACGACCCGACTCACCCCTCACACACTCTCATTTCCCTCCTCCCATCTGGAAAAAGGTTCCGTAGCATACGGGTCTCCACTACCAGAATGGGAAACAGTTTATTTCCTCAGGCCATCAGACTCCTCAACCGGAATTGAATCGTAAAAACACATATACATACACCACCAATTAGCCCCTACCTCAGCCTACCACCTTGGACATTTTCCTTTATACTACATATTCTGTTTAAAAAATTTTAAGAACACTCGGTCATGGTTTTTAAATCGGCCACAAACTGCACATTTTTATTATTGCCGTCCAAATTGCACATATTTATTTATTATTTGTCCTGCATTTTTGTCAACTGTTTTGCAACCTTTGCACATCTCTGCTGCTTGAATATAGTATTTTTCAATACTGTATTTACCCAGAATGTAGCCATTCAATTTGCACTGAACGTTGTCTTGTTAAGTTGTATTGTTTCTCTTGTACTTAAGCCTGTTTGCACTTTTGTTCTGTCTCTGTTCTGTTGTGTTCTGCTCTTGTGTTGCACCATGGTCTTGGAGGAACTTTGTTTCGCTTTTACTATGTACTGTGTGTATGGTAGAAATGACAATAAAAAACTACTTGATTATTGACTTGTCTGTATGAGCACATCTACCTGCCTGGTAGATCTGAAATGCCTCACAAGACCTGCCTAATGCTTTCACCAATCTGCTTTATCATCAGATGAAGACTTAATTTAATTATCCTTGTCAAGAGCTTCAGCAAGAACTAAAAATAACACCTATAGTTGACTTTTCTTTCAGTTAAATGCTTACAGATTACATTTTCTTGCTCTGGTTGACTGTGCCAATCTGGAAATATTGACTAAAATTAAGACCTTCATATTTGAAATATTCAGATGGAACTCATTTTTTCATCAGTACTTCGTTTTCTCCATATTTTTCAATGGGTGCCATGAATTATAGTCTGCTGACATAGATGTCTGCAGTCTGGAAGGCTTAAATCCACTGGCAAAAGTCTAATTCCAATTTTAACACTGTATAAACCCTCGTTTCTACAAGGAAGCACTTGGGGCTTGGAAATGGGATCCGACATACTATACTGTGTGTCTGAGTCAAATCATTTGGGATTAGACATTCACTTACATCAGTCAAATGCTATTAGTGACCATAGGGATTATATGGCTGGCACTGGATGAATGGCCCCATAAATTTAATAACACTTGCGGTTACTGCAGAATGGGCATTAGAGTATGCCTTCAGTTATGATTGTGTTTCGGTTTAGATGTTTGCTCACCATAAAAAAGAGCATAAGGTGCTTAGTCATTTTTTAGCCATTAGGCCCATAAGAGATGTATCACCTAGCCTTCATTCTCTGGAACTTTGTCTACTTATTATTTGATGATAAGTATTGTTTTGTCATGTAGTTCAAAATATTTGTAGTAGCAAAAATCTTGGATTATATGAATTATAAACGTTGCTTGAATCCTCCCTGTACAGTGTTAAAACACTGTGAACACACATCATTTAAAAAACACACATCACTTCTGAACAAAACTGAGCTGAAATAACTAAGATGAGATTTTGACCAAAAGTCTCCAAAGCTTAGTGTGAAAGAGTTCATTCAGTGAGCAGAGCACAGGCAGAACAGTTTTTTTTTTATTTGCTTTAACATTCAGTTAAGTTCATTAAGTTTTGCCACTTCGTCTCTGAAAACAACTAATTAAGCTCAGATTGTTTTTGTAAAAGAATGAAAGGTTAAACAGGTATTTAAATGTGCATGGCCTTGGGTGCAACTATTAGGGAGGTGATGGGGTTTGTATGGAAAAAAAAGGAAAAAGTGTGTGTGTGTGGGTGTGTGGGTGTTAGGACTGACATTTATGCCCTACTTGTTGTTTACGCCTGAACAAATTACACATGTCCGTCACACAAGCTGATAGGTAGGGTGGGCTATCTTTCCTTAGGCAGGCCCAAACACACAGACACACACACACACACACACACACACACACACAGACACACACACACACACTCAGAGTGGAGACACCATGACCTGACAACTGCAGTTTGCAGTCCTTGCCCTGTCGCAGTGAACCAGACCAATTAAGCATGCGTTTTTAATGGCCCCCGTGGGCATGCTCTCTGCACTCACATTTCATTAAGTCTCTCCTACCCCTGTTCTTCAACCTATTCTCTCTCTCTCTCTCTCTCTCTCTCTCTCTCTTTTGATATATAGACAAATGTGAATTGGTCTCTGTGTGTGTGTGTGTGTGTGTGTGTGTGTGTGTGTCTGTGTGTGTATGGATGTATGTTTATAACTAGTGTCATCGCCCTCATTATCAGTTGTAGGAAGGGACTCCATTGTTGAAAGATGAAAGCCTATTCTAGTGCTACTCCAAGCTCAGGGTTAAAGGCCATTACACTAGTTGTCCTTGAACACACACACACACACACACACACACACACACACACACACACACACACACACACACTCTACAATAGCAGAACATTATCTGTCAGCACAAACCTAGCATGTGTGTACAACTGAGAGTGTGTAAATGCGGGGAATGTATGTTTATTGATCAGATGTACACAGTTCTTTAGGTTACATATAATACACTTTGTTTCAGTATCAGTTAAGGATCACCCAAAAATCAGCACCAATTATTGAATGAAAGTCATCAGTTGTCACTACCAGCTACTAGCTATTATTATTGCTAGTCACCAAGGATGTTTTATGACTGATTAATCCGAAAAGACTAAAATTAGCTAGAAAATCCATTAAATTTCTAAATGGTCATATATTGGTAATAAGTTTAGTTTAACTCTGATACTGCTGAACGTGAACACTGATGTTTATGAGTAATTAGTTAAAGCTAGTATACTAGAGTTATCATTGGCAAACATTAACCCACAACATGCAATTAACTTGAATTTTATATGTTAGCACTTTAATATGTTAGCACAGCATACCTGTATTTCCACATTTTGTCATAAATTGATTTTTATGAGTAAATAATATAGTTACAATGGTGCTCATATAGTGCTAATTATGTCATGTCTAAATGCTTGTCTGAATTTTATGAGTAATTACTACGTGCCAGCATAGTTAGAGTTAACTCAGTTACTGCTGTTGGGTAACTTGGGTTTTACAGATATTAATATAGTTAATGCTATCATGGTCTAACATTAGATAGGTTACTATTTCTTGCCTAAATTGACTTTCATAGGAAATCAATAATGTTAGCATTGCATTAACTATGCTGCCACATATTGTCTTAATCAGTGATGGGAATAACGGCACTATAAATAAACAGCGTTACTAACGGTGATACTTTTTTCAGTAACGAGTAATCAAACCAATTACTGTTTCCCCCGTTACAACGCCACACAGACTCAGGACAATACAGAACTTAAACAGAAACCTGGCACGTGGGCCAAACTCAAATACAACACAAAAGACACAAAAGTTTACTTATTACTTAAATTCAGAACAGGTGATCACAACGACTTGACAAACACACAGTCCAAAATGTCAAAATCAAAGTCCTCTGACACAACAGCTTTAACTTTGTTTCCACTGCTTAGGATACAAAGTTTTACAAGTAGTAAAGCTATTTAATATTGGTATGGTGGTGACTGTTATCACTTGTTGTTTCAATGGATTTTTATTGGTTATTATTTACATTCGTTGCCTCACACCTCCAGGGTTGGGCTGTGAATCCGGGTCCTGATGTTGTGTGTGTGGAGTCTGCATTGTCTCCTCATGGAGGCGTGGGTTTCTTTTGGGGTCTCCAGGTTTCTCCCACAGTCCCAAGACAAGTGAGGTCATGACCTCAGAGTGAGTGAATGGCGTGTGTGAAGGTGTGCTGGTGCCCCACTGAGGGTACCCGTAACCTAGCAAGGAATTAGCAATTGCAGAAAGTGAATGAATGGGTAATTAATAAATGCAAAGTTACAAAGTGTAAGCTCTAACTTGCATTAAAAGTGAAAGTGACCATTCAATCATATGTGAATGCAGCACTCATTGTGAACAGCACAACTTTCTTCCTCTGCATTTAAACTCATTTACATTGCTCAGGGTACCTCAGCGGTACCTAGCAGTCTTGGGATTCAAACCCACAGCCTCCTCAGTGTAGAGAAAACAATCTAACCAATAGACTACCAGCTACCCCTACCAGCTTAATTCTGATACCACTGCTTTTGTATCTTGAGTAATTCGTCATTTAATTTTGCCTACTTTTCTCTTTTTAGAGGTTCACTTAGGCTATACTGACATTATAATGTAAAAATATCATATATTTTCCATTTCATAACAGAAAGGATTGATCATGCTATCTCATCTTTGCTCAGAGAAACATTACCGTGCATCATAAGTGACATTATGGACCATAGACCCATTTGAGGCACACATGTGGCTACTTACACGCAAAGTATGTCTGAGGAATGAAAAAATGTTGTATGAGTCACACAAATCTTCTGGGCTGAGCTGCAACCGCAAGTCTGCACATTATGGAGTGTAGCCCTCATAGGCCTGCTGACTTTGATCAATGACTAGCATTGATCAAGTCATTAACTAAATCCCCAGGGATGCATTTCAAATTCACATCATTAAATATGAGTTTCTAACCAGGAAAATAATTTTCGGTACCATTAAATAAGCAACAGGGAAAAAGAGTCATTTCCTTCCTAACCACATTCCACACGCTGTCATTCTAACTAGCCACACACTGAAGCTTGGAATCTGGACTTTGTTTTTATTAAATTGAGTTGCTGATGAGTTGTCATTGCTCGCTGCAAAAAAGAGAATAAAATATTGGAACGCCCTCCATAGTAAAATCTCAATCAGAGCTCATCTAGGAGCTGCAGATAAAATGAATAATTGATAAGCTGAAAATGCTTCTCTGTTAATCATGCAGAAACTGCACAATAAGTACCTCAAACTGGCATAAAATCTCAATTATTCCGAAAAAAATAGTGCAAAGCTTTCAGTTAAGTCCCCATAAGGCTGAAACTAATGTCTTTATATCAAAGAACACTGTTGTAATGCAGCATAACGGCACTGAAATATATGCGTTATATAAATAATACATACATAACCGATAGATATATAAAAAAAGATAGATATATAGACACATAGACAGATTTTAAATACAATATTACAATTGATGTAGATTTTTTTTTACTTGTTTTTCATTCTGATCTGAATTCCATCTTATTTGTTTGTCAGGCACTTCCACCAAACATGACCCCCTGCTGCACCTCTCAACAAACAAGCTGAAGATCCTCGTTTCTCATCTCTCCTAAAGCTGTGAAGATGCAGACCCGTTGTATAACCTGGAAAACGGTGATTTCTTTTTTGAACACTGTAATCATTTCAAAACATGCACTATATGTCAATAGAACATATCAATTTAAAGTTAAAGTCAAAGAGAACTTTGTTGTCATCTCACCCACATACAAGTTTACAGAGAGAGGAAATGGTGAAGTTCAGGTTCCATGGTGTGCATATAGCGCAATAGTGCGAAATAGTGAACAGTGCAAATAAAGAAATATAAAAAAATGAATAAGTGGGCAATATGTCAGTAAAGTTAACATAAGAAACACTGAAGAATATTTTAATCGATTTTGGGACACTATCCTGCTGTATGACTAACTTGACCATATAGATACACACACATATCAGAGATCCTGCGTGGAGCTTCAGAAAGTTTTATACTATTCAATCCTACTCACTAGACTTGAACTGTATGAATTTCAATAAAACCCTAAACCAAAATCTTAATATACTGGAGTGTTCTAAAAAATCTTGACTGGTGTATATTAATACATGCATATATATAAATCTAAGATATTAATTAAAAAATGTGCAGTATAGCTGAGAGTGCAAACAGTATATAGAGTATAATCGGTAAACACAGTATAACAGTGTAAACAAGTATATATATATCAGTATATAGAGCAGCAACTCTCAAAGTCCAGACTGAACTGCAAGTCATTCTGATATTCATATTAGAAATGCATTGATGCAATGCAATTAAGTGTATGTTTCAATAAAATATTAGTTTTGAAAAATGAAACATATTTTAGAATTTAATGGTGGTCCTGGCCTGAGATTAACTGAAGTAAGTTTGACGCAAGGACACAAAGTTAACATGCTTCAATTCTCAGACTTCTCATCATTAGCAAGTCTACAGTAGGCACAGTAATGAAAAATGGGCTGAGTCATTCTAAATGTTAACAAATGTAGGAAAAATGTATGTTGAGCGTGTTTATGAGGCAAAAATATATAAAATACATATAAAATATGACAAATCTGTATTTAATCTTTAGTTTTGGACAAAGCTTACCTAGTTTTGGACTGCCTTAATCACTCTTTCGACTGAATGTGTAGGGAGTAGCAGCATGTCTTACAGCAACACATTTTTTACATAATTGTGATTTGGTAATACCATCAGTGCGGTGGGTAGCACTGATGCCTCACTACTCCAGGTGTGTGGTTCAAATTCAGGTCCTTGCCTTGTGTGTGTTTTGGCCTAGTTGTGATATGGGTCTCCAGGTTTTTCATACAATCGAAAGACATGCATATTATGTGAGTTGGGTATCCAGTTTGACTGTAGATGTGTGTGAATGGTGTGTGTGTGTGTGCACCCAGTGGTCGGCTGGTACCCTGCCTCATGCCTGTTGACCCTGAAATAGACTCTGAGCACCTGCCTACTGAGGATTAACCAGTTACCATGAGTGACTTGATAATACTTTTCTCATGGCTGTAGGGAAGAAAAACAACTTAACAGCCATGTTGTTCCACCTGAATGTGTTTCAGGTGCGCTTGGCCAACTTTCCCATCTCTCATGGTGGTGTGAACTCACACCTCTAGAGTGAGAACTAACCATCAATTCGGTTTTTCTTTGTATTTTTTCTTCTGCGAGACTACTTAACCAACAACAGACTTTTTCAACAGTCGAGGATTTGTATTATACAGATGTATTATGCATCATGCCTGAACGTGGGTGTCTGCATTGTATGGCATGGTGGGGCATGGTACAGAAGGTGTGGTATTATATAGTGTGGTTTCATACGGTGTGATATGGAATGGTATGGCAGAGTATAATACAGTGTGGTATGGGATGGCATGGTATGGTATGGTACAGATGGCATAGTATGGTATGATATGATATTGTATTGTACAGAGGATCTGTTACGGTATGGTATGATTTGTTTTGGTGTAATATACATGGGATAGTATAGTAGCATTTAGTATAGTATGGTATGTAATGACATCAGATGAATTGTGAAGTAATGTTATACTAAGATATGATGATATGCTAATGTTATGCTAAGATCAGGTGAATATGGCCAGCTAACGACCAGGTAGATCCCTGCCGTTTGCACAGAACCTCTTGAAAATCAAAGAGCCCCGGCAGCCCAATCAATAGGCCTTTTCAAATCCCTTTGAATTTTTTTTGCTGCGAGACATGTATTAACCAACAACAGACTTTTTCAACAGATTTGTATTATACAGATGTATTATGCATCATGCCTAACGTGGGTGTCTGCATTGTGTAAGAGTTTAGTTGCCAATTCATCGAAAGGCAGTGCCTCACACACGCATGCAAGCATGTAGAATGTTGTGCTTGGACAGTGTTATGGTGTCCTCTGCTGGTCACAATGCAGAATTAATCACATGCAGTCAATAATTTGTTTGTTCTGATAACTGTAAAGGCCGGAGTTCTGCAGATATGTTACCTGTCTGATTTACACAATAAGCTTTTTTATGCCAGAGCTGGAAGAGATCATCTTAAAATATCTGTGTCATAAAAACAACAACTTAGCAGTTATCTGTCCTCTCAGTCAACTCAGTCCATATACAGAAAAACAGGTATATGGACTGAATAAATACTAGATAACTTGATAAATACTAGATAACAAATAAGAGACCACAGCAAAGATGTTCAGTTTTTCAGGTTTTATCTTTTATAGGTGCAAGTCTTGAACTAAACAGCTTTGAGTTAGTTTTAAGAACTACATTTTTTAAATGTTCTTTAAGCAAAATTTGGTCTCACTGGTCTCATTGTGAGAGGAGAGTGTCGATTACAGCAGTGCTTTTATATTTTCCTCATTAAATAAGATGATTCAGGTGGTCAGTAATCAGTAATCAGAACTGCATAAAGCATGCTTGTGTAGGAATTTAACAGACACTGGCATGGAACGGTTGTTATATTTAGAGGTGCTGATTTAAAAAATAAAATGCAGTACTTTCTTATTATTTTCTAGAATGGTTGTTTCAGCCCAAAGCACTTTCTGAATGATTCACAATAAAAACCTCAAGTCATTATCCTGCTTTAAAGTTGTTGTGTTGAAAAAATATTCAAACCCCCAATATGCCCTCTATACTGAAATCGCCCTCTGAGCTTATCAGCAATCAAATAAATAATTGATCATCTAAAGATGCGTCTGTCTGCAGCTCCACATTCACCTTCTCGGTTAATTATGCAGAAACTGCTCAAAAATTACCTCGGAGTGGCATAAAATATTTTGCATTTTTAAAAACATCACCAAGCTATCAGTCCAACCATTAAAAGTCTAAGATCAGCATATTAAATTGCAGAAGATTTCACTCCAACTGTGCAGAATGAAGATGAAAATGACACAGGTAAGCTTGTCTCAAGAATCCAAAATTACATTCCAACAACAGGGTCTCATTTCTTTACTCCATGAAAGTGTGTGTTTTCTTACTACAGAAAGTGTGTTTTTGCATTCATATTTCTTTATTGTCATGGTATGGTTGCTATGGTGTGATATTGAATGTTGTATAATGGGATGGTATCATATAGTACATGTTGTGTGGTGTGTAGTATAATATAGTACGGTATGGTGTTGTATGGTTTGGTACAGATAGTGTGGTATGCTATTGGACACATGTGTGGTATGGTATTGTATAGTATAAAATAGTATGGTATGGTGGGGTTCCCCTTTTGAGTCTCGGTTCCTCCCGAGGTTTCTTCCTCCATCTGAGGGAGTTTTTCCTCGCCTCTGTCGCC
>JBBKCR010015988.1:0-12358 GCA_037577295.1 Ladigesia roloffi | reverse complement strand
GGTTTAAAAGTGTGTATAAGCTGCTGGGTTGTGATAAAACTGCGCTGGAGTCTCTGTGTGATTGGTTTTATTGTGTTATGAGTGAGTTTTGTGGCTCCGGGCAGATGGGCGGAGTTTCTTTTGTTTGAACGGAGCGGTGAACCGAGAGAGACGAGTCGACTTCTCCAACTCGACTCCTCGTGCGGATCACCGAAGCCTCGTCCAACAGTATGGATGGAAAGAAGGCGGGATTGAAGCCAATATTGGTTTATAATTTTGTGGTAAAGATCAGGTGTCTCCGAAGTAAACGGAACCTCAGAACTTTTCCTCTCCTCCACCGCAAATGAATCGTTATACGAACTGAATCGTGAGTCAAAAATCATGAAATGAACCTAATCGTGGGTTCAGTGTATAGTTCAGTGTATTACAGCTCTAGTGTGTATGTGTGTGTGTATGCAGGTGTGTGTGTGTGTGTGTATTGTATTTATATTTATTTGTATTTTTTCGGTGTATTGTAAGAGCTCTAGCATTTAGAAGCTTGTTTGGGTAATTCTTTCACTCCAAATAACGGAGAGAAGCGTCTGAGTCAGAAGTTGATGGTTTTCTGTTGAATATGTTTTGCTCAGACTCTGCTGTGCCAGCTCACGTGTGAAGACGAGGGCGATGTGGCGCACGCCCTGGAGAAGCACTCCGGCTCCGCACCCCAGCGCTTTTACTCCCAGACCCTTCAGAAGGTGCCGAGGCCGCCTCACTCCTTTCTCTTTGGATCTAAAATGTCTGTAATTCCTTATTGAGGCGAATCAGCCATCCTGTTGCTGCTCTCCAGGGTGAATATGCAGCCAGTTGGATGTTTTATTTGTTTGTTTGTCCTTTTTTTTGTCCCCAGATGGTGAAATTGCTGGCGGAGGAGGTGAACAGGGCTCAGGCCGCTGCAGCCGGATCCTCTAAAAGGTTGGTAGCGTCTCGGCGGGCGCCCGCTCTCTCCCGCCGTCGCGTTTCTGAAGTTTTCTCCTTTCGTTTCGTGCTGAAGCTCTGAGGCGAATGAGAATTAATGAGTAACTGAAGACACACGACTTTCAGCAAACCACCTGCCTATATCATCACTAGGGACAGGAACTGAGACTCGGGACTCAATCGCCTCGGTGCCTGATAATAACAGACCGGAGTCTCGATAAACACTGACTAACTGTTCTGCTGGCGGTACTGGAAATAGAACAAAAAACACAAGAGAGCTCACACACGCACACACACACACAACACGAGAGAACTCACACACACACACACACACACACACACACAACACGAGAGAACTCACACACACAACACGAGAGAACTCACACACACACACAACACGAGAGAACTCGCACACACACAACACGAGAGAACTCACACACACACACAACACGAGAGAACTCACACACACACAACACGAGAGAACTCGTACATACACACACACACACACACACAAACAACAAAAGAGAACTCGTACACACACGCAGACAACATGAGAAAACTTGCGTGCGCACACACAACACGAGAGAACTCCCACACACACAACACGAGAGAACTTGTGCACACACACACACAACACAAGAGAACTTGTGCACACACACACACAACACAAGAGAACTTGTGCACACACACACACAACACAAGAGAACTCGCGCACACACACAACACAAGAGAACTCGCGCACACACACAACATATCTGAAATAAAGTTAATGGAGATCAGGGAGCTTTCATATAAGTTATATAAACTTGAAGCATCAGAATCGACACCTAGATACTTGGTATCGGTGGCAAAATCCTGATCGGATCCTGATCGGAGCATAGTATGTACAGTGAAGATAAGTAATCATGTTTAATTGTATTTAGTGCAGTCTGTGAGCTGTTGAATAGTGGTCATTGTAACTAATTATTGTAGCACGTCTGGCACACTGATCACTTACCAAAACCTCAGAAAAACAGAATGGAAAGACATGTAAGTACAGTGTATTGTAAAAAGCTTTTAAAGTATTTTGGGATTACTTTTTGCCTTGTTGCCCACCCCTGAATTTTATAATGTTCCAGATCTGTTTTAGGATGTTACGTCTAGTTGCGTTCTTAAATATGCATTCTCGTGGATATACTGTTTTAATCATGACTGTTTATTTGGTTAGATTTAAAGGATGCCCGGTCATCGCGGTGGCAGCAAAGCCAGGGGGGCCTGATGCTCCAGGCACGGAGGAAGCCCAGGGAATTTCTGAGCTTGTAGAGGTTAGACCATTACAGCTGTTTTGATGCTGTCAGCCTTTGGTTTTATTGTACTCTTTCTGTGAAATTCTCTGTATCACATTTATCTTGTGTGCACATTTGTGTTTAGTTGCTAAAGGCCCAGGCATTCCTACCTCATAGAGACCCCTCTGGCTCCCTGCTGATGGCTGTGGATCACTGTTTCTCCATTCGTGGCCAGGGGACAGTAATTACAGGCACCATTCTGCAGGGGGCAGTGCGTGTCAATGACACACTTGAGATACCTGCGCTTAAGGTAAATACACGCACACGCACACACACACACACACACACACACACACACACACACACACATACATACACACTAGGGGTGTGCAAAGCGGCCACTATTTGTATCTTTATTTGTATTTGTTGAAAGGAGAAAAATATTCGTATTCGGATTTGTATTCATATTCTAGTAAATTTCTTAATTCAGCACGCAAACTTCGTCCTCAACGACCGTCATTTTTGGCCAACGACTGTCGACTTTCTGATCGCAGGGCGAGAGCCCTAATCACGTGACCGCAGGTATGGGGGCGGGGTTTGGTTCCCGAATACAAATATTTTTAAAGTATTTGTCTGAATGCCGTATTCGTAAAAAAATGTTATTCGTGCCTTTCCGAATACCGTATTTGTATTTGTCTCTACCCCTAATACACACACACATACAAACATACATCTACACTTGCACTTAAGTTTTACACACACACACACATACTTACACAAATAAATAAATTGTTGTGCATCTACACTACCAGTCAGAGGTTTTTGCACACCACAGGTTTTTATCTTTTATCCACTTAGTTCATCAATTGCAGATTTTTATTCTTGTAAAAGATTTGTTTTACTTTTATTTTACGCTGTGCAATTGTAACATAAGCATTTTCCTCTGGGATAAATAGAGCTTTCCTAGTAACATGGAAAGTATATATAATGCATGTCTAATGTATGAAGTGGTTGCGTGCCGATGCAGAGTCAAATTCTAGCCTGTCTTTTAACTTTAAATGCACTAGTTACTGTTTCATCTCCATTGGCTCTCTCTCTCTCTCTCTCTCACACACACACACACACACACACTTAAAATAAACTACTCTGCACTAAATAAATGATAAAGGATCATTTATTTTTACATTTTGCAATAATGTTTAGTTTGTTGCAAAGTATGCCTCTCCATGTTTGCTTGTATATGATTTAAATAAAAAAAAGCATTTGCCATACATTTTCCAACTTTGTCGATCTGCTGTGATTTCTAGGTCACTCGGAAGGTGAAGTCAATACAGATGTTTCGTAAGCCAGTTTCTAATGCAATCCAAGGGGATCGTGTTGGTGTGTGTGTGACTCAGTTTGACCCAAAACTGCTGGAGCGTGGAGTTGTGTGTACACCCAGCTCACTACAAACTCTTCATGCTGCCATCATTTCTGTACAGAAGATCGAATACTACCGTGGCATGCTTAGCAGCCGCTCAAAATTCCACATCACCGTTGGACATGAAACGGTCATGGCTCGCGTGTCGTTCTTCAGCAGGGCGTCTCCTAATGTCCTGCTTGGAGCCTCAGATGGAAGTGTTTCAAATCAGAGCTTTGAATGTTTTTCATTTGACTGGGAGTTTCATCACCAGGAGGAGTTTTTGAGGAGTCAGGGGGAAGCTGAGGGACAGGAGCTACAGCAGTGGGCATTGTTGGAGTTTGAGCGACCAGTCACATGTCCACCACTCTCTTTGGTGATTGGCTCACGTCTAGACTCTGATATCCATGCAAACACATGTAGACTTGCGTTTCATGGGAAGCTGTTGGAGGGATTTGAGGACAAAAACTACACAGAGACTGCGCTACCGAAGCTCAAAATCAGTAAAGACAAGCATAAAGAAGGAGCAGTGGAACGGGTAATAATCCCCCAACACACACACATATGCAGCTACATAATATGAAATCTTTTTGCATTTGGCATCATAAAGGCTGTTGTTCTTATGGACCCACTGCCCTGCACTGCCCTAAAACAAACGGTTCAAATAATGAGGTAACAATCAAGCCCCCTCATGAGCTTGATTAGGGCATGACAGGTCAGTCAGGGCATGACTGGTTTCTAAGGTAAACTTCTTTCATTTTGCACTGAAGCTGCTTGCCTAGTGTAAATTTGTTTTATCAGTCAGGTAAATTATATTGCCAGTTATTATTATGTAAACTGCTGGCTTAAATAATGTGGCACAGTTTTTTATTTAAACAGAGCTCTATGGACATAAAAATTAGATTATTGAGAATTTGAAAAAGTGGTTAGCTCTAGTGCAGATCTAAAGAAAACTGAGGACAAACACCTGACTCATTGACTACAGTTGGGTTAGGTGAAAACGAATATACGTTTTTGCCAAATTATTTCTTTAAGTATTTTAATGTGTTCTAAATAAAAAAAATATTTGTGTTTGAGGTACAGAATTTGTCTGTTTATGCTGTAATATGAGCATGTATATGTTGAAAACTCTCACTGTTGAAGTAAGATGTTACTTGGTTGCATGGCCTTATTGGTTCTACGGCTGTATTGTGCATCGAACAGTGAACTTGTTTTCTGTGGTCAGGTGACGGACGACTACACAGTGATTGGCAAAAACCTGTTTAAGAAAGAGACAAACCTTCAGCTGTTCGTGGGGTTAAAGGTCACACTTTCGTCAGGAGAAGCAGGGGTTATTGAAGGCAGCTTTGGACAAAGCGGCAAGATCAAGATTAGGATACCAGGTAAAAAACACACAAACAGAATAGGTGGATCAACAAATGGCCACTATGCACAAGGATACACTAAAGACAAGGCATGAATCTTTTCTTCCTGCACTTATGTTTCTGCTGGTCCCAAGTGCTCTTTTATCCATATTCTGTCTTTGTGACAATAGAACTAGGGTTCTATTTTAGTGGAATTTAGATCAAAAGTTTGTTCTAAGTATTTATCTCATGAGGACCGACATTCCGGATAGTGATTCATATGTGCACAATTATAATTTTTAACCATTGAAAAGTTTGGTAAACGTAGTAACTGTCTACTGTGGCAGTAATGTTTTGAGTTACTCACTTTTTAACACACATTGAAAACAAGCTACAATGAACTAACTACGGTTTAAGAGGGTATACATTTTTCGTTGCATATACCGTAATAATGGGGTTTTCTTATGACCCTAAAACAGGTCAATCAAATGGGCTCATGTTTACATTGGGAATCTTCTCACTCCTGTCAAGGCCAGTGATAAAGTGATTTTGCTTATAAATAAGAGTTCCTCTCTCTTTATCCCACCAGAGGGACTGAAAGAAGAAACAAAGCACCTACTTTCCTCTTCTGCCAAGAAAAAAGGAAAGGGTGGGGCCAAAAATGAACCAACCAAAGAGGAAGAAATTAAGGCAGATTCTCAGCCGATCACCATTCACCTGAACTTCAAAAGATATGTCTATGATCCCCATAAGAAGATGGTGCAGTCTTGAGTCTGACAACACAGCTTGGAAGGAAAAAGGAACTCAGTGAGGTCTGTATGGTCAGATGAAGTGCTGTATGTGAACCTGTGGGACTGGCAGAAACTCAACGTATGTCGTCCCCTGGTTTGCGCCCTGTTACTTTGCAAACTTGCTTTAATAAAATACTTAAGACATCTGACATCTGCGTCTGAAGCAATATTTAAAGATATTTTTCCATTTAAACGAATTCATGGGATGATAAATCAAGCACTTTCCATGGCAGTTTAAGCTCTGCTCTTCTGATTCCGTCTACTAGTCTTCAGCCAAGAACTATTATTCTCTCTCAATGAAAAGTTCAACCACATCTATCATGGCTCTGAAAGTTACCGGTTGATTCGAAGCTGAATGACCTCTCTCATTGCAAAGCTACCAGTTGTAGGTTTATTAGCTGCATTAACCATATAGCTCCAATATATTTTGAGTAGCATACATTTTAGCTGAACTTTCACTTTAAAGGGACATAGTGCTACATGTTCAGAAAAGTTTTTCTGTTACTAGGTCTTGTGTAAACTCAATTTTGCACGTATGTGCATGAATACACTAGTTGTAAACCGTAGCCAGTGTCATTCTAACATATTTACCAGCATTCATGTGCAATGGAAATAGTTTACATAAATGCCCTCTAGGACGAATCGTGCAGCTGCTATGACATATTCATACTCACACTCTTTTCATTGTTCTCCACGTTGCCTGACTGGTTTGCATTCTGCTATTTCTGCCTTTGTATTCCAACTTGCATCAACCTTCAGGCAAATTACCTTAAATTACCATAGATGTACATGGCAACCGTCTTTAAACTTCCGTGTTTGTGTTTTAGAGACTTATAAGAACAGAGTACTTATTGACACGGTGAGGACTGCCTGCAGCATATGGGTTTCTAAATAAGTGCAATTTCATAAGGAACCCCTGTCTGCAGCATGTTCTTGCTTTGACTATCAAACTATGTGTTGATTTACTTTTAGGTGAGGTTACTTTTAGCCTCTACACAAGGCTGTGGGGATGAACCACAATTTGAATAACCTGGATTTCCCCACCTTTCTCTGAATAGATGATGCTGATGATAATAATAATAATAATAATAATAATAATAAATAATTAATGCTACCATACATTCAGTACAGTAATGTAGCAGACAAAGCTATTGTACAATAGTTTACCAGCTGATAGCTATTATAGTTCCTTCAGACATTTTTAACTGTCTGTGTACATATGTGAAAGAGTGATAAAGGCTATTTGAGCATCATCTTAATCTCGTTTGGGTGTACACAATGCATTTTATATTTGTAATTTTGTCAATCTTAAATTTTTGAAATCTCTATGTCCCTTTCTGCCATTATTCCCCAGCATTTCTCTGAAACTCACATGCTTGCCTTGTTAGGTGTTATTTCCTTATATGAATGTAGATAACTAAATGTAAATTAGACATTCAATTAAAACCCTAAAGCTTTAGAGTGAGATTTATGATAAATTGCAAAGCAGTACAGATGATGTTTTCAACAGAAGTGTAACAGTGTAACACTACTTTAAACAGAGGTTTTTAGTCCCACAATTGATGTGGACTCGGCTTGTCCGTTCATGTGTTTCTGTGTGGGTGTGGGTGTGAGTCTGAAGACTTTACTGTGTTTTGTTTTCATATGAATGATGTTACAAACATTAAAAAGTAACATGCTTGTGTCGGTCGTGGTTTTTTGGCCACCGTTTTTCTGTCTGTTTGATTTGTGGAAACTTCTATTTTGAAGTGTTTTCTGTTAATCGGCTTGTCACGTGTTGGGTGCACCTGATCCTTGTTTGTTCCTCGTCTGTTTATGTATATAAGTCTGATTCTGTGTGCAGCCCAACATGTGACCATCGCCTCATCCCCCTGTGTTTCCTGTGTTCAGTGAGTGTTGTTATTCCGTTCTGTTTTGGTCCTCGTAACAGTTTAAGTTTCTGCATCCTGAGTTTTGTCAATAAAACCCCTGCAATGGAGCACCTGCTTGTTTCTGGTTCCCTTTCCCTCACCCGAGGTAGCTTACGGGCTAAGGCTCGCGCCCCAACCCGTAACAATGCTGTTTTCACTAAAAAATAAAATTGTTAATGGAAAAAAGAACGAAAAGTCCAGAAATACTGACTTTGTTTGCTAAGCTAAGAGCAGGGTTCATTTTAGATGTCAGTGGAATGTACTCACAAATAAATGCATACATCTGTGTGTGTGGCCTTTCTGCTAAAGAAATGGTTGTGTTGGATGGTTACACCACGACTAGTCCTGCATATTCTCACATAAAGCTATTAAAAAACTCCCCAACCTGAGAAGTTATGATTGTAATAATGATAGACTATGATAACTGTGAATGCTATAAATCTATCACTAGTGATTCTCTGTTTTTCCTCTTTCTGTCTCTCTGCCCTCCTCTCTCCTACTTTCTCTCTCCCTCTTTCTCTCACCCACCCACCCCCTACCCCCAATCCCCTTCCTTTGCCTCTCTGATAGAGATCTTGGTCCGATTCCGTTCAGAAGGAGTTTTTTCTTTGCGTTTGTGAGTGTGTGTGTATTTGTATATCAGCCTGTGATATGACAGCTTGAGTCTGTTAACCTCTCTAATCAGGGTCCTTCATCAAAGGTTCTGCAGAGTGCCTGTTTAAAATTCATAAAGAAATAAAGAGTGTGGGGAGAGGAGAGAAAAGGTGCAGGGAGGGAATGAAAACAGAACTTGTCCCAGGAGATGGAGGCTGCTGATTGGCTTCTTCCTTGCCTCTGACCCTCTGCTGACCTTTAGTCAAGACTTGAGTCGGGCAGGGCTCTGTTCTGTGTGTGGGTCAGTACTAACATCATCACTATCGGCTTCATCAGAAGTGTGTGTGAGACACAGATGCAATTATTGTTTGACGTATGGCTGCATAATGTAGTTTATCTCTCCCTGACTCTCTCTCTCTTTTAGTTTTTGTAATTTCTCTCTACTTTTAGGCTAATTCCTTCCTTTTCCCTCCCTTTCTCCTCCTTTTTCTCTTATTCTCTTTCTCATATCATCATCCCTCTACATCATCCCCTTATCCTTTACCCTTTCTTCTTACATATTTCTTATTCGTCTTCTCTCTCTCTCTCTCTCTCTCTCTCTCTCTCTCTCACTCACACTCCTCTCTTTTTCTCTCTCTCTCTTCTGTCTTCTCTCTTCACTCTCTCTTCTCTCTTCCCTCTTTCTCATTCTTATTCTCCAGAGTACAAGTTCCTTTTACTTGAGATGTAAGCGGATCCTTATCATGTAATGAGTTGCAAAAAAGTTAAGTCTGAGGTTGAATATGAATGAGAATAAAGGTGCAGTGTCTCAGCAGTCTGGATAAAACAGACCCTCAGTATTGAAATAGTCCTGCTTTTTAATTTGTAATGACGAAGAGAAAAAACATTTACAGACTCTGCCCTGGAATTAATATGCAGCAAAGCTAGCAGCTTAAGTTACACTAAAAAGTAAAAGTGGCTTCACATAATTTCTCATCCATCCAGTACAATTTGATCAGATAATAACTAAAATGTCACCACAGTTAATCCAGCTAGAACTAAGCATAAGTTTGTATTAAAACAAAATATATTTATATATAAAACTAATTGGGGAGGCGCGGTGGCACAGGGGTTTCACAGCAAGAAGGTCCTGGGTTCGACTCCCGGGTTGGGCGCAGGGTCGTTCTGTGTGGAGTTTGCATGTTCTCCCTGTGACCGTGTGGGTTTTCTATGGGAGCTCTGGTTGCCTCCCACCACCAAAAGCATGCGTGATTGGGGATAGGTTGATTAATCACACTAAATTGACCCTAGGAGTGACTGTGAGTGTAAATGTGTGTGAGTGTGTGGCCCTGCAACGTGCTGGTGACTGTACAGGGTGTACCCCATCTTCACGCGTAGCACCTGGGATAGGCTCCAGCCACCCATCTTTTGTATTTTTTTTGCAATTTACTGATGCCTTGTGTCACAATTTGCTGCATTTTAGCAGCACTTTGCACTTTAGCTAGCAGATGAGCTGAAGTAGAAAGCATGAAAACCTCTTAATAATCAACATTTTGCCTGCCTTGTAGCTTACACACACACAGTCAATGCCAAATCATGGCAAATTTTTTTAATTATTTTTCTGTGCATCTAATAACTATTTTTACAGGTGAGGGCGGTGCAGTGGATGATTCTCTAAAACGCAGCTCTCACACATATGCACACTCACCTGTGGATGATTTTGAGGGAAGGTATAATCCTAGTTCATAGGGAAATGTCTAAAGGGATTAGTTTTATTTATGGAATAATAAGATCTTTAATTATATTTATGCTGATCTGTTGATTTTGTGTCTGCTCTCTATGTATGTGTGTAGTGGTTTTCCCTTTTCTGGTTGCAGTTTTTGCTGTTTTAGACACGTATTTAATTACACACATATTAAATTACATTACTTTTATTTTAAAATAAATTGTAATCTAATACGTATCACTGACTTTTTTAGACATACAGTTGCAGTGTTGTTGGTTCAGTATAGTTTGCAGTTGTGGTTTGTGCACATTTTCATGGCTATGGAAATCATCTCTCTATGATACCTGATGGGATTAAAATAGAACAATGCCCCCAAAGAGTGGATTCCTGTGCACCTTACAGTATGGCAGTATAACAAACAGCAATTGTACTGAATCTGACCAATGAGAAAATGTTAACTATAAAAGCACCTTTCTTAAATTAGCAACCCCCATGTGCTTCTACAGTCCATTTGCTCTTTTAAGATTGACAACTTGTCACTTTCACTGAATCGGTTTGTTGCTCAGTTACACAACTAATCAATGGATCAATCTATGGATCAGTTTGCCAGTTTTGATTATTGCTGCTCCAGTCATTAAGTCATTTCAGAGCACTGGGTGCACTGTGCCAGGCCTCAGAAGAAGAAAGCTGATTTGGGGCTGTCTAGCTTTTCAAAATGTTTTAATATTTTATATAATTATTTCTACAGTTTTATATTTTTCTGTGGGAAAACAATAGAATGTTTACTGTGTATTTAAAAGCATTCTGTTTTACAAATGCACTACTGTTACAGACTCTGAAAGCACAGCGTTCCTTTGTTTGCTTTGTTATCACACAGTGGCAAAAGGACTTTTCTGGATTAGTGACTCACGCCATACGCAGGTTTGCATGCAAACACGCTTAAACACATACATGTGCATTTCATCTTGTATTTCCCTCTTTTAAGTACAGGTTTTGTTGCAGAGTTAATGTGTAATAAACACTATTATAGTATAAAGCTTCACTTTCATAAACCCACAGTCATGTAACTCTCATTCACTGCTTGTCTTTGTTCCAGTCTGTTCTTCCTCTCCTTGTCCTTCTCTCTGATGTTCTCTCCATGTCAACCCTTTGTTCTTTCATTCCTAGTTTTTACATTTTCTTTGTCCTGGTCTTTACATTCAAGCTGCATTTAGGACTTGAGTTTCACGTCTTTCTTTTCTGTTGTCTTTCCAGGTCAGTTAGAGTTCCACACATCCGCATCCCAAGACTGTGCACATATGTTATATAGGGGCGTGGCATTCATTCAAAGCTGACAGGTTTCAAATGTGAAAGAATGTTCTTGTCAAACTAGTTGCAAAAATTGAGGCCTCAAGTCAAAAAATGCAAACTGACTTCATTGTAAAGTCATTTAGAACATTTTATAGGAATCACTACGCAAGTCTGTACTTAGAGCCTTTAGTTTGTTAGTTTGTATGAAGTGCAGACACTACAGAAGAGTGGGGTCAGAGTGGAACGCACACACATTCTCAGACTCATCAATCTAATAACACTGAGCTAAAAGCCTGCTGTATCCGTTAGTAATGAGACTAACAGCATTAGTGGGCTTTCTCTCTTATCTTTAAACAGGCTGATCTGTTAAATTACAGCTATTCAATTAGAGCCCATCTCTAAACAAACAATTACGAGAGTGTAAAGGCTGGGTACTTATGGACAGTGACATGATGTGTGTACGTTTATGTGTGCACATGTGCTGGACATCTACATATGTTTTATCAAAATGATCTGATGGTCCTTTGATTGTGAACTGTAAATGTTTTTACATGTAAAAATATTTTCATGCCAAAGTATAATTGTAAAATGGCAACTTCATAGAAGAAACACAAAAAAATACACTCAATCAATATATATGTGTAAATATAAACGTAAAGATATTTTTCCATTCAATTTTGGAAAATCTATTAGTTATCTATTAAATCTATTAAAAATATTCGGGGCAGCTGGTGTTTTGGTTTAGCGACTATGTGTTTTTAAAGAACTATCTACTCAACTTATTGTTGTCTGACTACTATTCTATAGACATGGTAATTGTGGAATAGGCTAAAGGAAAGAATGTGAGGAAAAGTTTTTATGTGGGCCTAAGGATATGGAATGTGCTGTAAAGAGTGTGTTTGTGCAAAAAGTTCTAATTAGTGAGATAACATCAGCACATTACTATAACAGAATAGAAAGTTAGAAACCGGATACACCCATAAGCAGCTTCTCTCTCTCTCACACTCTCTCTCTCTCACTCTCTCTCTCTCTCTCTCACTCTCTCTCTCTCTCTCTCTCTCTCTCTCTCTCTCTCTCTCTCTCTCTCTCTCTCCCTCTCTCTCCCTCTCTCCCCCTCTCTCTCTCTCT
>JBBKCR010015972.1:0-12360 GCA_037577295.1 Ladigesia roloffi | reverse complement strand
ACTCACACACACACACCCACACACACACACACACAAGCTCACACATGCACACAAGCACAGTTAAACAGATAGTCCAAACATATCTGTACTGACAAATGTCCATCATGTCAAATGCACACACACATACATACACACACACACACACACACACACACATACACACACAGAGACACAGGCACACACACACACACATAGTCATACATGTTCTCCAGCTGCTTGATGTTCTCAGTAAGGATCTTCTGCTGGTCTCTCATTTGCTGGTTTCTGTTGTACAGCTCTTCCAGTCTCTTTCCATCACTGTAACACAGCACCCAGTGAGGTCTAGCCAATTAACAGCCTTTAATGTTTTAGTCAGAGTTCCAGGAAAGTTTTAGACTCTGGTCTCTCCCAAAATAAAAAAAAACGTAAGAGAATTTGAACAGTAGGACAGAGACTCACCAGTTCTTCTTATTGGTTAGTTCCAGCACTTTCTCCTGCAATGCTAATGTATGATAGATGAACACAGTCAGTCACAGAATCCAGTCAATAAGGCAATGCATAATCCTCATTAAAGACGCCTTGAATTTGAATCTGACATTTTAGAATAAAAAAAGTAACTAAAATGACCAGAAAAAAACAACAACTCTGTTTTGTTGACTTAAAGTTACAGTAAAGTTAAAATAAAAAAATACAATTGCCCATTCAATTCAATAAATAAAGCGTTACTAATGAATAGGGAGCGCGTTTCAGTATAACAAACACTGTAGTGTATATGTTTTTGAAGCTGTTCAGTCTGACCTTCCATCTCCTGTTCATGGACCTCCTTTAACTTATGCAGAAGTTCTGCAAAGCTTTGCACTGCCATCCTTCTCCTATACCTGCAGGAAGAAAGAGAGAGAGAGAGAGAGAGAGAGAGAGAGATTTGTCAGAATCACTTGAACTCATCAAGCTTATACAATGTCCCTGCTTTACCTTAAATGTAATTGATCAGTCAAGACATGTTTGGTGACTGAAGTTTGCATATATAGTTTAGTACTGCAGCTGTAGGACTAATGAAGCTTATGAATACTCATTAGCATCAAACAAACCACATGCCTAAATCCAAGATTCAAGGTTCAATGCGTTTATTGTCATATGTGCAGAAGAATTTGCATTTCTGTGTTCAATTAATTAAAAATGCTGAGTTAGGTTCAGAGTTAATAAATAACATCCATCCTTCCATTTTCTACCCCTTTATCATAAACTCGGGGTAGGGGTTTGGGTCCTATTCCAGCTGCTACTGGCAAAGTTGGGGTACACCCTGGACAGCCGCCAGAATGTCACAGGGCCACACACTCACAGTCACACCTAGTGTGCTCAACCAACCTATCCCCAATCTCGCATGTTTTTTGTGGTGGGAGGAAACCAGAGATCCCGGAGGAAATCCACACAGAGACATGCAAACTCCACACCAAACGGCTCTGTGCCCGACCCAGGAGTCGAACCCAGGACCTTCTTGCTGTGAAGCAACAGTACTAACCCCTGCGCCACCGTGCCACCCTTAATGAATAGCGTAAAATAAAAAAATAAAAATAATAACATTCAAAAAGGACAGAGAATACAAAATCAAAACAAAACATTTGAGACCAGAGCAAGCTAACACATCTGCCTCTAGGGGTGCCATGCTGCAAGGTAAAAGATCACATGCTCGACTAAAGCCATGTTGAGTTGTTCTAAGTGCTTGAAAGCGTACATTCCAAATGCATTAAAAAATACTTCTATTAATTTTTTTAATTAAATGTTGCAAAATGCATGTGGACTCCTATCCATCACATCCATATCAGTGTGGGTCAAAGTCAAAGTGAGCCTGATTGCCATCCCAACAAGTATGCAGGGAGTGGAAAGGGCGAAACTCTGGTTCCACAATGTACACATGCAGACCTAAGTCAACATACAGAATATTGTAAATACAGAATATAAATGAGAGTAAGGTTTGACTAAACCTGTCCGGAGTATGTGGACAGTTCAGCAATTTATTCATAAATTATATTAAAATGTGCAGTGATTGAAAAAATGTGCAATGTATTTTAAAATTGTGCAAACAGTATACACAGTATAACAGTAGACAATGTGTATAAAGGGCAGCTTAATCTTTACAGTATAATATACAGTATATGATGTATGTTCATTAACATTAATTTCTCCACAATTTTGTAGAGTTTGCAGGAATTTATGACCATTCAGTCAAAGACCATTTGTTCCAGTTTATCAGTGTAGTTCTGTACTAGTTTTCCTTCACACCAAACTAGTCAAACTAAATCTTTTTGGACCTTTCACAGTGGCACACACATTTTGGAACTAGAAAGGGCTTTCTCCACACAATATGGTTGAAAGTATATAAATGTCGTAATATTTTCAGACTATTATACCTCCTCCACCAAACTTTAGTGCTGTCTCATTACTGATTTCTTACTACTGACTCATTCTGATCTCATCAAACCCAGAATCTTCTGTTGGACTGCCAGACAGTGAGACATGATTTATCACGCCAGAAAACATGCTTCTACTTCACCAGAGTTCTCTGTTGGTCCTTTGATGCAGTAGCCAAGGCTTGGAATTGCGCCTTGTGGAGCCCAGTCTCACGGGTTTTCTTGGTGGGTCACGATTAGCAGTGTAATCAAAATACATGCAGTGATTATGCCTTAGGGTTTTTTTTTCGTACTAGGACAATGATTCACTGACCTCTATTTTAATGTACACTGTGTAACACCACCAGTATCAGCAGTAACTGGTGACTGAGTGACAGTAGGAGAGAAAAAATGATTTGATTCCTCATTGTTTTTTCATGAAGCAGTTGAAACAGGTTGAAATGCTGTGAGGCACTAACCCTAACACTATCCCTTACTGTCACCACTTATCACAGATACTGGTGATGTCATGCAGTGCATATTAAACCACATATGGTAATGAAGCACAAAAAATTTAAGCATTTTCCTAGCACAACATAAGCTCTAATCACAAGACGTATTTTGATTACATTATATGTGTTATGTCATGTGACCACTAGGGGTCACCCATAGCACTTTTGTGTTTAGTTTGGCTAATCAGGTAATTAAAAGAAGCAGCTGCTGGTGTGATCAGGGACAATTGTGTCTCAGTTGGGATTGGGTTTGTTGTATTTAGAGGTAGATGTCGGTCCACTATTGTATTAGATGCACTTTCTGTGTTTTTTTATTTTTCAATAAACATCTTGAAAATACATAAAAATGGATGCCTTTTCTGGTGCAAAAGGGGACCACCGTAATGACAATATATTGTGATGGCTGCATGAAAATTCATGAGATCGGGGTGGCCAAATTATCTTACCTTTATGCAGCTCTGGAAACCCAATGGCCATGGAAACCCATTTAATGAGACCCCCATGTTGCTTCCAGAGGGAATGTCTGATGAATTGGTGTTCATATTCTATGCTTTTCAGCACTCAGCAGACCTGCTCTTTGAGTAGATATTGGGAACAACTACAACCTGTCCTGGTCAGACTGGTTCAACCATGCTGCTGCAGGCATAACTTTATTTGTGTGTGTGTGTGTGAATGTGCATGAGAGAGGGGGGATGAAAGAGGAAAATAGCGTGAGAAAGAAGGAGGGGACTATTGGTATTTGTATTTGAAAGCCTGGAACATAAACGGTCAAAGACGGAATAGTTGTTTACAGGGAAACCAAGTACTCAGTACACATATGTGTGTGTAAGTGTAAGGTACTGGTGGGTGATATGCCAATTAAACTTAATGTCCTGATTCTTGTGATATACTATATGCCTCAATACTTATTCAATCTGATGAATTAGAAAGGAGAGAACAAACAACATTTTGCACATTAGTACTATTTATTATCTTTGTAATGGAAATCCATATTTGTTCAGTGTTATAGAAGGGCCTAATTATATATCTTAGATATTAGAGGAAGCCATGTATGACCTGGAAGAGTATTGTGATTGAGAAATTTCTCCATCAAATACGATATCGGATTACAAAAGAAAACATCCAGCGGCCTGATCAGACAGATCCAGCTCAGTGGAGTGTAAAAATCTGAAGTCTAAAAGGAGAGAGAGAGAAAGTTAGAGAGAGACAGACAGACAGACAACAAATCAAGGGAGAAAAGTATCTAAAGCAATGTTTGACTGACCTGGGTTTCAAACCTACTTCCTACTTAAGATCTAAATTTTCTGAATGTAAATGACCCTCAGCTGGGCGGTTATATGTAAATATGGTCATGGCTGTGATGTCACAAATTCCAAGCCTGTGGTTTTGGCAGCCTAATTTACATACCATGGACTTGAAATAAATAGTATGTTCAGAAAGCTCTACTTTGAATACTTTGAGAATCACAGAGCACTCTTTTAAATACTCTCTGTACCCATCGGTATGAAATCATGCTCATCTTGGAAGAGTCAAGGTGAGCGTTTTCCATAAACATTTGTATAAACGGAGAAAACGGGTTTGACAATGTTGAGTTGACATGCTGAGGGCGATCCACAGGGTGTGTCTCTTCACTGCCCCCCCCTCGCACCCTCATTTTTTGGTGCCAGTGTAAATGAAAGCATAGTAAATTTTTAACTTGGGTAGAAATTTTCACCCATTGAATTTGCCGTTTTAAGGCGCAATTTTTTTTCAATACAAAATTTGTCATCTACAGCAAACTTTATTGCACTTTTGTGCAGACACCTTTTATAATTTCTGATCCAGAATCAGATCTTGATGTGGGTTGGTTATCAGAGTGAAACTGCACTTAATCTATTCTAATCCTGTATCAGATCCAGGCACACTGTTAGGAGCATATACCTTCTGGTGGGTTAATGGACTGTTTATGCATCATAGGCTCAGTTTAGTTGTATATTTGGATAATGTGTTGTGCTTAAATGAAAAGTAGCTCATTTTCAAGGTAGTTTTCAAAGAAAAGGACATTCTATCGTTATCAGTATCATCAGATTGTGAAAGATTCAAAGAAAGAGCGTTATGGAATCATGTCTGATGAAAGGTGTTATAGGTGTTATTTTTTAACTTAGTTAAACTTCAGTAGACTTTAGAGTGTTTGAGTGGTGTGGTGTGCTCACACCCCCTCCCTCCCTCACTCCCTCCCTCCTTCCCTGCTGCGTGTTGGGATATGTCAGCTAGGTTTCCCATGTTACAGGGCAAGAGCAAGAGAGAACCTGTCTGAGAGCTCAGAAATTAACCTGTCACACACACACACACACACACACAAACACACACCCACAAACACACACATGTGCTACCCAGTGCTGTAAGTTTTCAGTGAGGGGTCTGGGATGACACTGCTGGCCAATCAGTGGTCGCTCCTAATTATTAGCATTGGGATATATTACATCAGGAATGTGCAGTTAAACGGTCTTCATCCTGCAAAACATTCCTGCAGCATCATAACAGTGGCAGTTAAATTGCGGGTGCTTATGTATCATGACATGCTCTTCAGTATACCGTATTTATTCATTACAATACTAGATCAGTACCATAAACTTCTATATACCAGCCACATACAGAAGTATCTGATATTCTGCATGATAAAACACTTCCTTTCACACACATTTTGCCTTTGACACTCTTAAACAATATCAGACTTAATTTACTTCTCTACAGAGATTTCTGATCTAACAAAGTTGGATGGGGATGCAAGATCGAGAAAGTAAAGCTCAATATGGCTGGATGGGGAGAACCGTACTGTATTTGGCCTTACTTGAATGAATCTGAATTCCTTTACAGTGAGACTAGACCAGATAACAGAGCTGCAAACCCGAACATCTAGCAATTATGGGTAGACTTGTGCAGGTGTGACTCAGACACAAAAGTACATCCTTAGGTGTAGAAACCTTTTCCAAAATACATTTGGCTTGATGCTGAATTTACCACATATTGAAACATCCAGAACAGCCTTATTGCACATTGACTAAAACATGCTGTGTGTGTACTGCAGTATAACACTGTTTCATCTCTCCAGATCAGTTCTATATGTGTGAGAAGATGCAATACACATGTTTCAAGAACTATGGCCAACACAGAGCTACGTCTTGCAGGTCATTCAGGGCCTAAACCCAATAACAAACAAAGGATGATACATTCATACCTACACAAATAAGGACTTACCACACAAGAAATAGGAATATTCATTAATATGTAGACACATAAACATACATCTTGGATTTGGATTTGGAACCACACTTCCAAAATACACATATTTATTGTATTTTTAGCTTTTCCACTGCAACTACCCCAGCTTGAATTGTACAGCATTGCCTTTGCAACTGCTCATATTTGTCTTTCATATGCCCTTTCTCTTTTATATCTTCTATATTTTTTATATTTCTAGATTTCTATTTTTCTTTTTCCTTCTAAATTCAATTTGTATGCAAATTGTCAGACAAGTAAAAGATTTTAACTTGATTTGTTCTAATGGGCAAAAACCATTAATTTATAACACCACTCTCTCTTCATCATTGAACATTAGTATCCTCGTTTCACTTGAGCTTGCTGACAGTTCCCCTATTCAATTGCATCTCTTAAACCTGCTCCTCAGTGAGGGGGTGGTCCTGTGCCTCATTATGGCTGTACCTCATTCATACATCTGTCCAGAGGTGTTGAAAGCAAATGATTTGGGGTGGGACAGTTCATCCCTTTCCAACCATTATTAGTGGATTGAAATAAACAAAATTAGGAGTAAAATGTAAACTTAGTGCACAAACATACACATAAACATGATGATGCATGCACAAACACACTCGCCCCCACAATGTAAAGTCATTCAGAGTGATCTGATTTGAAAAGGCTTATTTTAGGGAATCTAAATGGTGATAGAAACAAAGGCTCATGATGAGTACTGCATACTTATTGTGATTTTCTTCTCTTTGCAAAATAACCAAATAACTTTCGGGTTTTTATATATAGCGCTGACAGTGGTGAAATAGTGACACTTCTAAATACTTTTTTTCAAGGACTATTGGGCCCCGCAGTGCTTGACATGTACCACTCTCCCATGAATGGTTTTAAGAAATATAAAATATACATATTATGCCAAAACCTCTCAAACTGTCAATAAATAATGTCTTTTGGAGGCATTTATGTCATGGATGTCTGAGGCTCATCACTATTTCAGGGAACAATTTTGATTATCTAGATGAGAGGAAGCATTCTGAATGGTTTAAATAAAAATAATGATTAAATAATTTAAAAAATTGAACACAAATTCATAATGACCGTTTAAATTACAAAGAGACAAACAGATGCATTCAAAACAACATTTGACACAGGTTGGAGGTGTCCAAATAAAGTCCTGAAGGGCAGCATAGTTTAGTGTTTTTCGTGATCAGACACACGTGATTCGAGTTAATTGTCAAGTCCCATGGGTGTGTTTGAGTACACAAATCAACAAGCAGTTCTAGATAGCGACCCACTAGGACCTGGACTGAATTTCCCTGTCACAGGCAATCAGACGGTCTACACGAAAGATTCTTAAACATCCTGGATAAATGCATCTTATTTTCTTCACTAGCTCAAACAGACAGATGTGACATAGACATACTACTATAGATCATCAGTAGATAGCATTCTGCAAGCGAATACATATAAAATTGCAATACACACTTCGGGAAGAATACACTACCAGTGAGATTTACATTTGAATTAGAGCTGTAAAAGAAACACTGTGCCATTATAAATCACATGCTCAGTGAAAATTGGCCCCTTCATTCACATTTCATTCACTAAGATGCCATGAAGAGATGTAAGTGGGCCTCTTTTACTGTCACTGCACACACACACACACACACACACACACACACACACACACAGATTCCACTTCATGCAGCACCCATAATATTCATACAGCAACTTCCAGGCAGAATCTCAAAGGAAGTACAAGCCCAACTCACCATGTATCAGGCTGTGTACTGCAAACCTCAGAGCCTACAGCTGTCAGTCAGCTCCAACCCCTGCCGGTGCTGTGCAGTTCTCCGCGCTCCCTTAACGGGTCACGTATGACACCCACGCTGGAACGGGGTGAGAAAAGCACACACAGTGCTGGGGTTAGTAGTTCTTTCTTTTAACTTCTTGCCCTCTCTTCTCCTCTCCTCTTCTCTCCTTCTCCACCCTTTACCACCCTCCTCCCACCCTCCAGCAGCAGAGGAGAACAGGTTGGTGCAGTTCCCAGCCTGAACGCACAAACACCAGTTTCTCCCTGGATAAACCGGTCCTGCTGAAATCCCACTAAACCTGACCGACCAGATCTGCACAGGCAGGGAGGGGAAAAAAAATGAGAAAGGATATAGAAAACCTCAAACACACAAAGCCGCTTTATTCTGCTTTGATTTGGTCAGCCAGCGAGGGAAAAGCGAGCCCTGCAGAAAGAAGCACTCACTCTGCATCACTGCAGTTTATACTTGGGATTATCTAAGAAATTAGAAACTGAAATGATTTGCTAAATATTTATAATTTCTAGTAATTTTGATCGAGCTTAGATTCTCTGAATATATACACTACCGGTCTCAGAACACCCCAGTGTTTCAAGCTTTCATTGAATTTCAAACATTTCAAGTCCAATGAATAGCATGAAATGGTACAAAGGACAGTGCTGAACCACGAGAGGTTTAAAAATGGTGAGGTGAACCAGAAGTGGGAAATAATTCTGTAGCTCCATGCAGGACCTCTGGTATGTTTCTGGTTGGTCGGGTTCGTCCTACAGCAAGATAGTGTCCCAAAACATGAGTCCACGCTCTACCAGAACTACCTCAAAGAAAAAGAAGAAGATGGTGAGCTGGAGAATCCAGAAGTCTCCAGACTTTTGGATGAACTGGACAGAAGAGTGAAAGCACAGCAGCCTATAAGTGCTGGACACTTATGGGAACTTCTGCAACATTGTTGGTTTGGATTTGTTGCTCCAGCGCATCCCACAGGTGCCTAATCAGATTCAGATCTGGGGAATTTGGAGGCCAGGTTAAGGCTTTGAACTCTGTTACACCATCCCTGAACATATTTTATTATTACATAGTGAATTATCCTGCCATTCAGGAGCTTCACTGCCATGAAGGGATGTCCCCAGCCCACAGTAAAGTTTGGCTGGGTGGTGTTTGTCAAACGGACACACACATGAATATCCCAGCAAAACACGGGCCAGGGCCTCACATTCCTCCTCCAGCTACTCCGCTTCTCACATTGCATCCTGGAGCTCACACTTCCCCAGGTAAAAAAGTACACATGAATTCAGCCATCCACACTGTGTAAAATAAATTGGATTCGATGGATTAGAAAATTGCTTCCATTTTTCAGGGTTCAGGTCCAGTTCTCATGTGCCATGTTTCTATTCTCAGTGGGGTATAGGGGTCAGAGGAACCACTCCTACCAACCTCCAGTGGGAGGCATTTCTGGTCTTAACACATTACACTTCTAGCCAGCAGTAAAAAGCTCAGTCCCATTACGTTTTCAGTTGGTTCGGTTTAGATTTTTTTGCATAGGCAGTTCTACATTGCTCCTGGCCCCCCTTATTACCCCCCTGCACAGAACAGCCAAAGACTTAAATATAAATTCCTTATTGCCACATGCGCTGGCTTGAAGAACGGAACTAACGCTACGTGTGTTCTAGACGGACTACTTAAAGCGCAACACATGCACAACCTAAAAACACACTGGCCACCCCCCTCGGTCCCCTGGTAGTTTTGGTCTGGAACCACTACTGTTTCTTTGCCCTGGCAAATATATAACACATTTTTCCTCTAACTTGTCCTGTGTGGCTATAAAGCTCACAGTGTAGTGCTAGTAACACCAAGGTCATGGGTTTGCTCCGTGTACAGACCATTTATTGAAGCAGCAGGTTGAAAGGGAGCCGCCCCTGCAAACGGAAGGTGGTGGATTTGAACCCCTGCCAGTGGCAGCACTGAGGTACCCTTGAGCAAAGTACCCTCCTCAGGTGCTGCATTGCTGGTGAATGTCATTTTACCTCCTCCCTAAACATTATTTCAGGCCAAATGTACCCTAAGCGGTGATAACATCTGATGGCACTGGGCTGTTTTTAGTAGAATAATGTCCTTGCCACACTATAATAATTGTTCAGGAATGGTTTGAGAAACATAACAAAGAGTTCAAGTCATTGACTTACGCTGCAAACACCCAAGATCTCAAATTAAAGTTTGTATAATGTTGTAGACAAACTAGTCCATGATCCACGGAGGCCTGCTGCTAATATTTTGATGCCAGATACCACCACACACCTTCAGAGGTCTTGTGTAGGCCACTGTTTTGGCGGATCATTGGTAACCTATACAATACTAAGAAGCTAGTTTCAATGTTTTGACGGATGTGTGTGTGTATATGAGCTAATACGGCATTAAAATTTTAACGAATGGAGTAAATCTATGAAAAATGAGGACAAAAGAATGACCAGAATTTGACTTGACAATAGAGAAGTGTTAAAAGTAGCTCCACGTAGATGAAAATCAACTATGTTCAATTTTTAGACCCTGTATAATTCGTACATAGTGCATGTGCATTAAGAATGGAATGTAAAGAATGGAATATGAATGTAAACAAAGTAAATAGAGGGCCTCACACTGATTTTATTTTTCATAGCATAATTTCACCTCTTCTAAACATCATTTAAATGTGATAAATGCACTTTTAAATAAAGTTTCCTTCTTTAAATGAACAAAAGGGCTAAATCATTACAGACATGTCCAAAACAGTTGCCACATGTCCGCAAGTGACACTCAGTAGTGTACGGCTCCTTTGACATCAGCGACGCAACAAACACAAACCCATTCACATTCACAAAGTTATATGACAGCTTTGTTTCGACTGTAATGCTAATAATGCCAATAATGCTGAGAGTGTGGCAGAGAGCTAAAAAGAGAGAGGAAGATAGTCGGCTGGCTCCAGGTTGCAGATTCCTGAGTTCCAGCTGGACCGGCTCTGACTGGCCAGAATCTCCGCCCCGATACAGCCACACACGAGGGAAGAGGATGAAGTGAGAGGACGGCATGTTTTTTCAGCCCTCATAGCCGTACCATCTGTACCATCAAGCATCTGTCCTATCTGACTGAATCAATCTTTTTTGTCACAAACTGTGCCGTACTATGTCTGATTTGTATGTAACCCTTAAATGACCATAAATTTGACGACTATTGACATCACACTGTCATATTAAAGTAAAAGTGAACCCTTGCAGTCACATGTGAACACACCACAGCACACACAGTTTCGCTGTGAGTAAAACAGGTGGCAGCTCGGAACTCCCTTGCTCAAGGAAATCTCAGTGGTGCCACTGGCATTCCTGGCATTCAAACCCAAAACCTTCTGATCACAGGGGCAGCTTCCTTCCCATCAGGCCACCAGCTGGCCACTCCTCATACGACATATTCCATGGTGGTAGTGTGTGTATGTCAGTGTTTTACTGCATGGTTCATGATATCCTCTGTATTTCACACCAACATCAGACGGAATTTGGTTCTGGATGGTTGGTGTCGGGTGGTTTACCTCCTCGAACACACTCACTAAACCCGGTCATAGACAAAGACTGAAAGTCACACACAAATGTTTACGCATGCATGCCGCAATGACATTTTATTTCATATACTGTATCAACCCTATCTCATGACTTTTCGTGGAACAATCACAAAAAACCTATTCAAAAACGTGCTGCAATCAGGTTTTAGGACTTTTTTGGTGTGAGGATAATGCGTCACTAACTTGTATTTTAATGCTGGTGACTGTTAGGGTTAGATTTAGGGTTAGGGTTTGTTTATTGTTAGGGTTAGGCTAGGATTAGCGTTAGGGTTAGAGTTGGGGTTCAGGTTAGAGTTGGGGTTCAGGTTAGAGTTGGGGTTCAGGTTAGAGTTAGGGTTCAGGTTAGAGTTAGGGTTAGGGTTACATTTAGATTTGGGGTTAGGGTTAGGGCTGGGGTTGGGGTTAGATTTGGAGTTGGGGTTGGGGTTAGGGTTAGGGTTAGGGTTGGGATTAGGCACTTTCCCCATCTCACCGCCATTCAACATGTTCCAACTAATTTGCAAAAAAATAATAAATAAATAAACTACTTATTTCTCTCCTACAGTCCCTCAGTCACCACTGATACAGGTGCTGTCACTCATTAAAATACAGAAGCGTTGGCCCGAGCACGAAAAAAGCCCTAAAGCATGAATGCAGCACATTTTTGAATAGGCTGTGATGGCTTCAAAAACTCATGAGACCGGGCTCACTGTAAAGTACGTTTGGCCACTGTATTATATTATGCTATACAGATTAACCTGCTACTTATAGTTGTGCATATATATTTATCTATATCTATCTATCTATCTATCTATCTATCTATCTATCTATCTATCTATCTATCTATCTATCTATCTATCTAT
>JBBKCR010015963.1:0-12360 GCA_037577295.1 Ladigesia roloffi | reverse complement strand
ACTTTAACATTAAACAATCAAATATGATTATCACTAATAAAGAATAAACAGGTAAGAACCTTGTCATCACACGTGAATGTTTCGATCAGAGTGTGAGCAAACATTCTGTGAGCTCGCTGGACCGTAGTGCAGAACTCCTGCTGGACCAGAACACAGAGAGTAAGAAGACTTTGAGACACAGTGAAACTCTCTAACTGAATATTAATACATGAGAAAATAGAGTCAGACATGTTTTGTAAAGACCAGAGAAGATCTGTGTTCTGACACAGCTGAGTCTTACCCTGAATGTGACCAGGGGTCCACAGAACACCGGGATGGGGGTCACCGGTCTGTCCACCACAACCTGCTAAGAAAGAGAATAGTGTTGTTGTGAGATATTAAATCCAGAGGTCAGAATGATACTTTTCAGTCAGTTTCTGAGTGGTGTGTTCTGTACCTCACAGCTGTTGTCTGTAGCTGGTGGGTGAGTCGGTGCCCGATCTGTGGTTAAAGCAGAACATTAGAATAACCCGAATAATCAATTAGAACTGAGGATGTAGTTTTAAATATAATAATAATCAATTAGGATCAACTGAGTATGTAGATTAAGTAAATAATTAAAATTCAATTAGGACTGAGCATGTAGATTAAAGAAAGAATTAAATATCAATTAGGACTCAGGATGTAGATTAAAGAGAGAATTAATTATCAATTAGGACTGAGCATGTAGGTTTAAGAAAAAAATTATATCAATTAGGACTGAGGATGTAGATAAAAATTATAAATCAGGACTGACTATGTATTTTAAAATAATAATTATTTCTCAATTAGGACTGAGTGTGTAGATTAAAGAAACAATTAATTATCAATTACGACTGACAATCTAGATTAAAGTAATATCAATCTAATTATAACAAACACTATGGAAACGCACACTATGTAAATGTAAACAAACAATATATAAATGTAAACAAACACTATGGAAACGAACACCTCGTAAATGTAAACAAACACTATATTTAAACGTTAACCCTGCACGGTCCTTTGTGTTACCATGGCAACCGCTAACACAAAACAAGAGATTAATCACATTTCTCACTATAAATTACAATAAATAGTCTAAAATTAATGCACAATCATCAGAAATATATTCAGTACCGTAGTATATGAAGTTTTAGAAGTGTGTGCTTTAAGACTGCGACAGAATTAAATTTTTAAAAATGTTAGCTAAACAAGTTAGCATCTCGGTTATCAATTGTAGTGCCATAATAATAATACTGTATGTCATTTTCAGATATTAGTTTGAGTTTAACCGATACATTTATCACATTTAAATATAATCTCTTACCGTCGGACTGCTCCGTCCGGGCAGCACCGACTGGGCAGCTCCTCTCCTGCCTCTCCAGCTGGACCAACCTGCGGAGAAGATAAAAAGAGGTCATAGCCGCCGCTGAAGCCGTGGTAACGTAAAGGACGGGCCTCAGGCGGAGGCCGAAAGAAAAAGGAGAAAACTCCATGTCTGGATATAAACGCTGAGAAGAGTCTCTGGGAGCAAGTTCAGGGTCGTCTGTCTCAAGGGGGTGTCTGTAAAAGACTGAACAAAATGGCTCCTCTGGACCTCTATGGAACTCTCTAGAGTTCTGTTCCAGCTCCGTCACCAGGAGTTCGATTCAAAATCCGTGAAAGCCGTGCTCCATACAGAACCGGGCCGGGCTGGAGGGTCAGGCCTTCAGGGGGTCCTGCAGGACTCTGTTCTGACGTGGACCAGAACCACAGAGAAGATCATGATCAGTGTGTCTAGCGCCCAACTCACCTGAAGTTAAAGTGGGAGTCTGGCCTGACTCAAAAATGCAAATAAAAATGTTTGATGTTATTAACGATTTGGACTAAAATATGAATAGGAGCTTATATGGGTTTTGACACTAAAATTATTTTCTGTTTTCCATCTCTACAAAAAACAGAGATACGCTGTGTGCAATAATTACAGTTTAGCTGATGATCTAGTGCTTGGGAAATTTGATCTGCGATCAGAATGGGGTAGGTGTCGAATCCCAGGAGTCCTAGTGGCACCACTGATGTACCTTTGAGCAAGGTGCCGCCCTCACACACTGCTCCCCAGCTAGGTGTTCCTGGCAGCCCTCTGCTTCACTTGGAGATTGGGTGAAAAATACAGGAAAATAATGTCATGCTGTCCACACTGTGTGCCGCGTTGTGCTCACAAATGACAAAATGATGACTCCCCTGCTGGTGCAATACTAGCCATTCTACAAGGTTTGAATAGCATCCACACTGTACTGTCACATCGATTACAATTAAATTGCTGTGTTGTCTATTTATTGTATTATCTGTATTCTTTGTATTGTCTCCATTGTAGCTTGAATATTGCTGTGTATTCATGTTAACTGCTTTTCTTGTCCAGGGCCTTGTACATCAGTGCTTAAGTTGTCTATGTCTGTTATTCATACTTGTAAAGCTACACTGAAATCAACAACTGCTTTAAACCAAGGTAATACCAGCTAAGACCTTAACACCCTGTGAAAAGAAAAAAAAACATCTGTACTGTGGTGTGTGGTGAAACGTCTCCTCATACTATGTCCGTATTCACAGCGGCTGATGACAGTAAATTAACCTTTTTACCTGACGTGGTAAAAATACTGCTTCTTTTCATTAAAACCAGGTCTTACATTTTCCCCCAGTGGCACAAAGCAGAGAATGTTCATCTCCACCCAGGGTTGCCAGGTCTGCAGATTTCACAAGAAATAAAAGGAGCTTGAAAATCTCCAAATGTCAATTAATTCACTCACTCATTTCTTTCCTGTACCTGTTTAATCCTTACTAGGGCTGTGGATACCCAGTTCATAACTTGAGGCCAACAGGCATAGGGCAGGACTCCAGTCTGCCGCAGAATCTCCAAATGAAAATTTCTAAAGTTTAATGAAATGTTAGTTTTGTTTTGGGTAAAAAATATAAAAATCATAATGTAAATTTCCGGGGCTTTTCTAAATTGCTAAATTTAGCCCAGCCATCAAAATGCTTACAGTAGCTTTTAAAGCAGGGAAAGTGGAAAACCTTGGGCCCCCTTTATTAAGATGATATTACTGATATTACTTTACATGCATATGAACCTAAGTGACATCCCATTTATAATCCATAGGGTTTAATATGGGGTCGGCCCACCATTTGCATATAAAACAGCTTCAACTATTCTGGGTGAGCTCTCCACAAGGTTTAGGTTTAGGAGTGTGTTTATGGGAATTTTGACATCTTCCAGAAGCACATTTGTGAGGTCAGACATTGGACAAGAAGGTCTGGCTCGCAGTCTCCACTCTAATTGATCAGAAGTGTTTTCTTTCAGATGGAGGTCAGGACTCTGTTCAGGCCAGTCAAGTTCTTCCACACCACACTTGCTCCTCCATATGTTTACGAACCTGTTTTTTGCACTGGTGCACAGTCTTGTTGGAACAGGAAGGGGCCGTCCCCAAACTGTTTCCACACAAGTGGTAGCATGAAATTGTCCGAAATCTCTTGATATGCTGAAGCATTCAGAAACATTTTCACTGGAACTAAGCGGCCAAGCCCAGCTCCTAAATAAAAACCCTACACCATAATCCCCCCTCCACCAAACTTTACACTCTTCACATTGCAGTCAGACAAGCACCATCCTCCTGGCAACCATCAAGCCCCGACACACCCATCAGATTTTCAGATGGAGAAGTGTGATTCATCACTCCAGACGACACTCCTCTGCTGCTCTAGAGTCCAGTGACGGCGTGCTTTACACCACTACACCCGGCACTTTGCATTGCCCTTGGTGGTGTATGGCTTGGATGCAGATGCTCGACCAAGGAAACCCAATTCATGAAGTTCACTATCCTGTTCTTGATCTAGTCTGAAGGCCAAATGAAGTTTGGAGGTCTGTAGGAACTGACTCTGCAGAAAGTCGGTGACCTCTGCGCACTAAGTGTCTCATCTGCTGACCACACTCCGTCTGTGGATGTGGCCTAACACTTCGAGGGTGAGTTGCTGTCATTCCCAGTCGCTTCCACTTTGTTATACCACTGATCGTCATCTGTGGAATATTTAGTTGAGAGGAAATTTTGCAACTGGACTTCGACTCACCTTAAAGAGGCTAAATTCATCTCTCCGTCTCATCCCAGAGAGGCTCTATATCATTCCAACTCATCCCAAAGAGGCTCTGTATCACTCCAAATCATTCCAAAGAGGCTCTGTATCACTACAACTCATCCCAAAGTAGCTCTTTAAATCACTGACTCATTCCTTGAGAGAACACCACTGCCCACTGCTGGGGAGACATGCTCCAGGGTCAAGTGTAATTGCTCCAGAGCCCTTCTAGTGGTCAGTGTTTCTCTGTGGGACAGAACTAATTCGCTGTGTGTGACACAAATTTCGCTGTCTGTGCAGAACTAAATACCCATTTAAGAAATGTGGCACCTTAAAGTAGCCCAACTCCTTGCAGGGACTGTCTGGATACTTTTGGACTTTTAGAGATGCACTCATACATTCATACACTGACAAACATGTCTACATGCATTAAAGAGATAGTTAGATAGATATATAGATAGATAGATATTTATCTAAATTATTTTCACTGGTGTTTTTAATTTATTAAAGCTTGTTTTCTATTTTGTAATCACCGCTTCAGTATTTAGTCCATGCTAAGAAGCTCTAGTAGAGAAGCTCCATTACTAATTGTCATGCAGATATTGTGGGTGTTTGCGAAGACTTCAGGACATCAGAGCCCGACTTACATT
This sequence comes from Ladigesia roloffi, assembly GCA_037577295.1. Classification (NCBI taxonomy): domain Eukaryota; kingdom Metazoa; phylum Chordata; class Actinopteri; order Characiformes; family Alestidae; genus Ladigesia; species Ladigesia roloffi. Next base: position 7,609 of record JBBKCR010015963.1, on the reverse strand, counting down.
GAAATTTGTCAGTTACATAATGGGGAAAATGTATTCCTGCATTTAAATCGAAATTTCGCATTCATATATGCAGTTGTGGACACAGAGTTTACTTTTGGCCGCCATTCTCAGTACAACAGCTGTCAGGCTGTCTGGACTGTCACAAGTCCGTAGTAACACTTAATCAGTGAGAAAGAAACTGGTGAAGCTGCACTTAAAGCAAAAGTCTGGCGCATCATAAAATTTACAGTTTTCTCAGAGTACTTGATCACCCAGTACATGTAGCAAAATGTTGCTACTGTACTTAAGAACAGGATAAAATAAACATTGGATAAACACTTAAAAATAAACACTTATAGCTGCGAGGCTGAAGCCATAAAGTCATAGTGGACCAAATCTGCAGCCAACACCACCAGCCCCATTCAATTTTTTGTACAGTTTTTCTCGGTTGCTTTGGTTCATTTCTTGAAAGCGAAACAACATGGACAAATCTCCAAACCAACTTGCAATGGCTCACAACAGAAAGGGATTTCTCATACATTTCATCAATTTGTGTGTCTCAGTGCAGCTTTGCAAATGGTTACGTACAAGTAGCCCCCAGTTCGCACAATTACCCCACATTTAGCACTTTTTCCAAATAAATAGATCTTGCTGATCTAAACTGATCGGTTAATTCTCAGTCTAATGGTAGTTCTCTCTAAAACATGTCAGTATGAATTCATTCTGTAAGTCATCATATGTCTGTTCAGTTGTCAAATAAGTCAAGAACATAATACCATGAACACCAAACATGAATCTTGGAATATTTCTTACACTCATGCCAGTGATTGACAGTCAAGTGAAATATATTGACAGGGTCAGTCCCATTTACACAGGTAAAACAGGGAAGTACCCAGTCTATGATGGAATTAGTGTATAGGCGACATTTCAATTTACAGTTCTGCGCATACTGTAAAGCAAGACATGTATGTGTGTGTGTGTGTGTGTGTGTGTAGGCCTACAGTACTGTAACATCTTAGCACAATGTGATGTAACAGTATGATACTATAAAAATTACAAATATAAACTGGAATTATTGATGCAGTTTAGAGTCGTGTTGCAGCCACTGGGCAGTGATGGATTATAATTATACGTAAAACAGAAATACAGTTACATTGGGAACTCATTCTGTAACAAATACACAAGGCAGTCATTACAAATTGTGAGACAGTGTTGTTCTTTGACTTCTATGTCTAGGATTGGAGAGAAAAACTTCTCAATGAACAACAAGAACAATATTTGTACATAGTAACATGGTGACTGCAAATATTGCTCCCACATTGAGATCTGTGATGCAATCCTTCAAAACAATGGCATATTCCTAAATATCAACTCTATCAGCATCTCCACAATTGACCAGGAGTCACCTCACATCCTCATGATTGTTGAGGCTGGTTACAACCTGGCCAAGGGCTGCAGACGTGGCCGTAACATCATTGGCCAGCGGGCCACAGTGGATGTCCCAGACCAGCGTGGGACAGTTTATTAATGCGTATTTCCATATCTGAGAATGGTGTGGCCAAACACATTTCCAGTTTAGGCCCATACGACACACAAAAGCTCCTCAATTTCTTGAACCATCTTTGTACTTATCTGGTCCAAGAAAATGAGAGAGGTCTGAAAGGGCCTCACCTACCCAATATGTGATTGTGTGGGTCAATGTGAATTTCCAGTGTACTTCATCAGGGCCTGGTTCACTGACTATCCAAGGATTCTCCTGGAGCTCCTACCACCATACTCTCTTCTCCTCAATCAGATTCAGAAGCTTTTTTCCACTTGTAGTGTACGAATATTGGGCTCAAGAACAGGGGTCCTTGCTCCACGCAGGGGATGCTGTGTGTGAGGACATTACAGGGGATCAGTGTAGGGGGGTTCAGGCAAGGGATAATATCCGCTGCGATATGAACAAAAACCTATGGACAAACAGAGAGCAGCATGTGGACAGCAGGAGGACGAGGATGGTGGACAGGAGAGGAGGGTGATGACAGTGGCCAGTGAAAGTGTTTCTGTAGTTGTGTAATTTTATTTACAGTACTGTAGGCTAGATATAATTTTTCTCGTTTTTTGTTTGTGTTTATGTTTCGTACGCTTTATACATTTTCTTTTACAGTAACATACTCTAATGTCTGGAAGTTACTTTATGTGTGTGAATAAAAATGGTTGCAGTTTCCTTGGCAGTATGAGTGCAGTGTGTGAGATGACAAACTTTGGAGGCTCTTACTGTAAAATCCTTTTTTTTTTCTTCCAGTTTTATACACATTTGTATTCTGTTAGCTAGACTTCTGGAATACTGACAAAACATCTAAGCATTTTGACTTGCAGTGCTCACACAATGCCAAAGGGACAATCCATTTTGGGGGCACTGACTATTAATATGGGGAAGGAATTTAGTTTTTACACAAGCATAAACTTTTTTGGGAGAGATATGAGCTTTTGCAGGAGATCCATGGTGTTGTGCTGAACAATCCAGGTAATTTTTGACAAAAGCTCTAACTGAATGCAGATGAGCCAAAGCAATTGAGAACGGTCTTTGCAATTTTGATGGTACTGACTCTTTACATGGGAAAGGAATCTAGATTTGATGCATGTATGAACAGTTCTGAGAGAGATATGAGCTTTTGGTAGTGAGCTGAAATGTTGTACAGAACTGCAAGTCTGTTTGGCCAAATTACCTTATCGTTTTGAAAATGTAATTTCGGTTTCAAGAAATGAGCCAAACCAACGGAGAAAAACTGTAAAACCAAAACTGTATAGGAAAAACAAGTTAGGTCTCATTACCGTCGATACCCTAATATGTGCACAAACACAAAATATATTACCGTATCAGCTAGCCGAGGAATTTAGCATAGCACTGTGAGCCTGTAACTAGCACTGTCGTTTTCATAACAAATATAAAAAACCAAGCCAAGTGATTGTTTCTGCTGGGCTTCTGCAATGACACATATTACATATTAAATACAAAGATAGATAGACATTATGTTCAATAGTGAACAATAGTAACCTGTACATTTTACACAGTCTCACTCCCACACACTATAAAAGGAATAAGCAGAAAAAAAAGACTTTGACTAAAACGATGACTGCTTTGTGAGCATCAGTCTGTAGCGCTTGAGTTTAGTTCATACTGTCATACTGTGTCTTAAACCACGTTTTTGGGTTTATGGACTATTGATCGATATGTGTGTGTGTGTTTGTGTGTGTGTGTGTGTGTGTGTGTGTGTGTGTAAAAATCAGCATCAAACAGCCATAAGATTAAAACCTGCCTAAGGCTGTGTCGTGTCCCTTAAAGAGGGGGATCAGCTCTGACCCTTTGAGGCATGGACTCCTCAGGACCTTTGAGGGTGCTGTGATACTTAGCGTCATGATGTAATCCTGATCCTTAAAGTTCTGTAGGTTGTGAGGTGGGGCTGCCATGGGCAGTTTGTCCAGTACATCCATGAACTGAGATCTGAGGAATTTGGAGGTTGACTCAATGCTCTAAGCTCCTTTTTATGTTCTTCAAATAATTCCTGAAGAGTGCCGGCAGCATGGCAGGATGGATCATCTTGCTGAAAGAAGCCACTGCCTTTAGGGGACACCGTCTCCATGATGGGGCGACCTTGGTCTGTAGCAGTGTTTAGCTTGGTGGGGCAACTGGTGGCCTAGTGGTTAGGGAGTTGGCCCAGGGATCAGAAGGTTGTGCGTTTAATTTGTTTGCTGTTCACACTGTGTGCTGTGGTCAATTTACAAAGCCACGTGGATCCCAGGTTTCCAGCAGAACATGGTCCAGAGCATCACACTGCCTTCACCGCCTCTCCTTCTTCTGGCAGCGCATCCTGGTGTTATCTCCTGTGCAGGTAAATCACACACACCATGTCCAAATGATGTAAAAGAAAATCTTATTTATCAAAATGGTTACAAAAATTTGCTTAAGATAAACAATTGCCCAGAAATCAGAATCTCCAATATTTTTTCATAATTTTACTTTTTTTCTTGCATATAAAATATCAGATTTTCTCACTCATTTGAGTGTAGGCTATGTCATTATGGATTTTTGTACAACTGTAATATAGTACATGTCTTTCCATTACACCAGTGATAAATAGTTTATTAATCCATATGTCCATCCACAACGTTTTTAACATCAATCAGTTATGTTATTGACAGTAATTACGACGCTCCTTCAACCTGGTGCTATGTATCGTAATGTCCACTAGGGGACAGTGCTGGATCTTGCTGATCATGCTGATCAATCTTGAGCCATTTCTTCGTGTGAAAAGCTTTGATTCAACGAAACATAATGCAATGCAGGTTTGAGGTGTTTGGTAACGTTATTACCGGTCTAATGAGAAAAAGAGGTCTGTATCAGTGTTTATGTGTGAGGATTCCCTCAGATGTCAGTAATCTGATGGCGAAGTAATTTAGACAAAGTTTCTCAAGCGTTCTTTAGTGTAATCCGCAAGCTTCAGGGAGAGAAACGACCTAATTACAGTTAATTAGAAAAAGGGAGCTGAGTTAAGCAATTAAGAGTTTTTATTTTAGTAAATGTGGGTCAAAATAGACACTCATAATGACACACATCATTGACCTCATCACTATATTACTTTGAGAAATGAAATAACTCTTTTAATGTGATGATTATGTTTTATCACACTTCACTTTCAGTGAAGGTGGAGATCCCTTTACTTTCATTTTAGAATCAGGAAACTCAGAAACCACAGCTCGTTTTAGCCTGAGAGCCCAAATCCACCAGCAGGTTAGAATAACATTCTACACTTCCACCATTTCTCTTTCATGTTCTCTCTTTCTCTCTCTGTCTCACTCTGACTCTCTGTCTCTCTCTTGTCTCTCTCTGTCTCTCTCTGACTCTCTGTCTCTCTCTTTCTCTGTCTCTCTCTGTCTCTCTGTATCTCTTCCTCTCTCTCCCTCTCTAACTCTCTCTCTCCCTCTCTTTCTCTCTCTGTCTCTCTCTCCCTCTCTCTCTCTGTCTCTCTCTCTCTCTCTGTCTCTCTCCCTCTCTCTGTCTCTCCCTCTCTCTCTGTCTCTCTCTCTCTCTCTTTCTCTATCTCCTCTCTCTCTTTCTCTATCTCCTCTCTCTCTCTTTCTTTCTTTCTCTCTCGCTCTCTCTGTCTTTGTCTCTGTCTCTCTCTTTCTTTCTCTCTCTCTGTCTCTCTCTTTCTTTCTTTCTCTCTCTCTGTCTCTCTCTCTCTCTCTGTCTTTGTCTCTCTCTCTCTCCCTCTCGCTCCTGGATGCATACTTCACACGCTGATTCTTTCTCAGGCTTTGTGTCCCAGATTTTCAAATCATCGCTGTTTCTGCAGGCTGGATCTCTATCTCTCCTCTCTGTTTATGAGTATGTCCTTCAAAATGAGCGAGGCTACATGCAGTAGATGTGCTATAAACTAGAGTATGATAATGAATGGCACCTTGAGGGACTGTGCATAATCACTTTCTCCATACTTCCTTCCCTCTCCCCTGGGATCTTCATGTCTTAGATGGTCGGCATGTGGGAGCAAACATGCGTGTGATTGTGTTGGTGCATTCTAGTTTGTTTTACCGTTTCAGCAGCAGACTAATGTATTCGCTTGGCTGACAGGTAGAATTTAAAATGTTGTGTTGGGGGTTTCAGCGTTTAGCATGACATATTGTTGAAATGTTTGGTGTGTAGATCATTGGGAGCCTTCAGTGTGCATGTGTGTGTAGCCTTGGTTGAAAATGAATTTTTCTTATGTATCACTTGTGGATCACAGTGTTCAGCCTATTTTCTTTTCCTTTACCTGTGCCACTGGCTGTGCCACAGAGGTGTATAGCTCACAGTTAAACTGTGTCCTGAACCACTCAGACAAGTCTGCATATTCTTAATGAAGATCACAATATGTTGTTTCTGTGCTGTTTTTACAGAAGAAAATTGAGAGATTATAAATTGTAGATTTTGTTAGCTAAAGAATTAGTTTTATTTAATGCCAGTTTGGCCCATTAAAGAGCAAATGTTGTTATTTGCATTGTAACTTTAATAAATAGTACTGGAAATATGTGCCCCATGTCTCTGCTGTAAAGCTCTGATAATAAAATATGGTTTTCTGCTCAATAACTAACAGACAGCAAAACTCAAGAGATTTAGTGGCCATTGCAGTTTGCTTTACAACCTCCTAAAGAGCAAACATTGTTATATTTATTGTAAATTTGCCTAATTGATAATACTGGAAATGAGTATTTCTTGTTTTCGTTGTGTGAGCACATGCCAAAGGGGCTGCAAAACAATCCCAATCATACAAATTCTGTAAAAAATCTCTAGTTTTGTTGTCTGTTGGTACTTTAGTGTTAACATAGCTGAACATTATTAGTGCTTTGTTGCCTGTTGTTCTATTTTGGTACATGTGGAAGAGGCTGCATGCATACTTCTACAGCTTTGTAGACCAAGAGTTGGAGGCTGCGAGCACATCACCTGCTCGCTCTTAACACTGATCACACCCAGCATTATCTGGCTGCCAGCCAGGAGCTCTCCTACATTAGAAGGAGTTTAAAGAATGAGTCAGGATATTACACTGGAGAGAGAATAGAAGCAAATTGAATCAGTATTGATTTACCTTCCATAAACATCTCCTCTATTGTCTCCTCATCTAATCTCCAGGTGAAAGCAGCAGGGGTATGTTCTCAAATCTCTGATATCTTCTTATACAAACATGCAGATGCATAAACTCACACATACATCTGCCGTTGTCATTTGTTAGAAGCTGCTGAGACATGCCTGTTTTCTACATTTAATAATTGAGTGAGGAAACAGACCGTCTCTTAGAGGCTTGGGGAAAATTTCCATGTAAACTTCAAAGCCCAGTGCAGTATACAAAAAAACACATATTAGGTCTCCGTGGGCATGTTTTGACTAGGTACAACAACTCCTGCGGGGCATTACTGCATAGCGGTGCTCAGAACAAGCAGAGCAGTACATTGGAGGATCAGTAATACTCAAAGTTATGCACCAAAAATCAGATTTACACAGTTCCCCCAACTGTAGTCCGTGTTTTTTTGTCTCCGGGGGGTTTGGACACTAATTTCTGCAAAGCTTTAAGTCTGTTATTAAAATTGCTATACAAATATAACTGACTTGATCTGACAGAGGTACTGTGGTGTGTTTAGACCTTAGATTGGCCATTTAAAAACAATTACTGGAACGCTTTTCCCCCACCAGTGGTCAAGAATTCAGTTTTCCCAACTTTTTCAGTGGACCTGGAATAAACTGGTTGATGATGTTTTTGAATCACAGCTATCAAAGTTATGAAAACTTAGTGTTCAATAGTGGCTAACACCATCACAATAACTTGTAGGTATACTACAGCTATTGCAGGGCACTTACACATTTGGCAGTTTTTGTTTTCCAAAGCAACTCACAACTGAACCAGGTTCCGGTTCATGTCATTTGTTGCCACTATTAGGTACAGAACTCAAATGTGTAAACATGGTTTTAAAACAAGAGCAGTGGTAAGTGGTATATCCTTTTAGCAACCATGCAAGGACATCTTGTTAAAGCGATAGTACACCCAAAAATGAAAATGTGATGTTTATTTGCTTACCCCCAGGGCATCCAAGTCGAAGGTGACTTTGTTTCCTCAGC
>JBBKCR010015952.1:0-12362 GCA_037577295.1 Ladigesia roloffi | reverse complement strand
TCGCGCTGGCCCCTCCCCCAAAGACAACTGCGCTTCTGACTTCAGACAATGTGCGACTGACCGTGAAAATCAGGCCCATAGTCTCCTTAATCCTCATACAATATTCCATCCCCATGTCTATAGAGTCCACAGAGGCCCAGTGAACTACATTTGATAGTTGCTCAGCCACAAATATCCCCAAGAAGACCACAAGCAAAACCTGTTGCCCTCTCTTTCCCCACATGGGCCTCAGATCCCCAGCCCAACCCTGCTCCAGCTGTGGCGGTGTACCACTGAGGCTTAACCCCTAGCCACATCTGTTAACTGCTAGGGCAAATGAATGGGACAGAGCTATTTGGGCTTGCTGGTTCACCAGGAAGAAAATATGTTTTTAAATAAGCACCAAGAAGAGGTACTGTCAAGATAAGAAATGTGAAAATGTGAAATATATCTAAACGAATGCTCCAAACTAAATGATGCTGGGCCTTACAAAGTATCACACAATACATAAAAAGCTTCAGAGCTCATTAACTAACAAATGTTTGTATTTTGAGTACTTTAAACATTAGAACACGAGCAGCAAGGCATTATGCTGAGCTTTGTTTCTATGTCACGTAGAAACAAAGTTATTGTAATTTTTAAAACATTTAATAATAACAACCACTTTTTGAATAAGGGAGAATGTTTTGGATCTGGGAGAACTATCAGAATAGTGTACCCCCACAAGTGGATGGTGAAAATCCACCAAGGGAGTGAAAAAGCAGCAAACTGTAATTGTGTAGGAGAGCAAACACCAGTTTAATACTTTTTTAGACCATTTCTATTTCAGAGTATACTAACATGCTAAGGGTTGTAAGGGTTGAAATAACTTGAGAGTTGTTCAGGCAAACAGAGTTTAGAATTTTACAATACTCTAATCTTACCTTGCATCATTTCAGATTGCAGCAGGGAAAAGATCATCATTATTGACAGCATAAAAAGTCTACATTAAGATACTGACTTGTTCTCACCTCAACTGGAACAACCTGCATGAGGATGGCAAAGTTGGTCAGGTGGTTACACACACAGATAGAGTAGGACAGGTTGCCTCCAGTTCTCATACATCCCTCGTTAGACCATACACCCTCCTTAGAGCTGAAAAAACACACATTACAGCCTGTGTTTGGATATAGAATTAATAATGCCCCCCAGATGTTTAACGTGTTGGAAATCTTTGTCTCAATGTGTTTAGCAGGCAGAAAAGTAGGCCTCAAATTTTAAACAGACTTAAAAGTATACATGCCAGTGCTTCTTTATATAAGCAAACATCCAGTAATGGCTGACACTAAACAGTATATGATTAGACGCTTGACCTCATTTTGCACTGACCATGCATCGGCAATCCCCTCATTACAGCTTTGCATCCTACAAAACAGAAATATCTGCTTATGAGTAGCAAAGTACTCAAGTATAATAGCATAAATTCAAATTAAATCACAAAAGCAGAGTATAACCAAACACATTTTGTTAAGTGATTATAAAATATTTGAGCAAGATTAATAGTGTTTTGATTTCAGCATTTTCTCATCATTAATATTTAAACTCAAACCAACTCATTGTAGATGTTACAAGTTACCGATTAAGCACGGTCATTTGTGAAATTATAGCGTTGTTATAATGGCTAAACATCAGGGAAATGTGATCAAATTTAGGTTAAATATTCAGAAATATGTTTTTGAGTTAATAGTGCAATTAGGATTACTGATACAGCTTAACAGGCAAATGTTTAAATATTAAAACCATGTGCTCAAAAGAGGGCATCAATATCAGAGCTTATTAAGCAAGATAACAGAGCATATTAGACAAGACTAAAAGTACATTCCAAACTTTTCACTGATTAGAATTAAAATCAGACTATAGGCCTCAGTGTAAGATTTTGTGCACATTTTGTGCGATCTAAATAAGTGGTCCAGTTGTATCTGTGAATGTGGACAGTTACTGCCCAGATTTCCCTCCTGTCCATCTTGTTTGAATGGAATTCTGTTAAATGGGCCCACAGGACCACGGGGGAGAGTAAGGAAGCAGGTTTCACTCCAAATCAAACATTCCGTGTTCCTAACGATTTATGGGTTTCCACTGCTCCTAAATTTGGCTGCGGTTATTGGGCCTAAGTGATTCCTCAGGTTTTTACTTCTTTTGCAGAAGACTTCTTAATAAATAAAATATGCATTTGATCCATCCAAAACTCTGCTACAACAAGGATAGACAAAACAGAGATTTATTCTGGAATAAAGATCTTTTTTTGAATTAGGACTACTGAAGAACGTATTTGTTATGGTTAAGAATGTCTAGGGTGTGTACTGCTTTACATGAAAAATAAGGTTTTAGGCAGTGTTTTCAGGTGTGCTCATACTCCAATAGTCACCAGTACGTAATGCATGCAAAAATAAATCACAAAACCATCCCATCCATAAACCACATGTCAACTGTAGAATGGGCTCCATAAGAGGGGCTCACATTGTATCTTGTTTACAGAAAAACTAATTGTTGCTGCAGTAACAAAACCAAATATCACCCAAAAGAGTAAGAAAAAACACACACACAGTGTCACTGAAAGTGCTGCTCTTATGATGCACCTAACCCCCTTGTAGAAGATATCTCTCTTCTAAATGTGAGTAAATGAGTGAATCATAGCACAGGTCCATCAGGTGCTTTGAATCTAAAAACATTTTTCATAACTATGTTTGTGAGACCCACCTATAGTCCAGGAAGGCACAGTAGAGGAAGACTTTGTTGCTTGCATTCAAAGCCTGAAGCTGCTTTTCTTTACTCTGAAACAGATGAGAGAGTATCAGGGGTGAAAACACTTTCTTAAAAATAACACATAACTCATATAGACACATTAGGTCATTACATTTCACAACTTGTTGACCCATATCCATCCTATCAGAGCTGAGCAGCCTGCCAAGTATTCGCGTTTCTGTGCTACTCCCTTTTGTGGAAGCTAGGTGCAAGATGACGATAAGCGTTTCATAGCCTTAGTGAACAAGGCCTAGCAATACAGCAAAACACGGTATATCACTGTGGCAGTGTTTATGTGAAACTGAGTGAGAGTCACTCAAGCCAAAGAGTCTCTCATAGGTTAAATAGGGCAGATCAACTTCTGGCTTCTGTCCAGCCATCTATAAAAACTAGTCGCACAATCTCTAATCAGCATCTGGAATAACCTGAGTAAAGAAGAAAATGGCTGAATGTAGCCTCCAATTCCAGGAAATACAGTATCACCTGGTTTCACAGATCCACTACTGTGGAATCAGCCCTAGTCAATAGTTCTTACTGTATATCTCCACTAGAAGATACAAAGGGATTCAGTCACTAGTCACAACACAACTGTACTTTGAGCCATTTCTGACAGCTTAACACAAATGTAAACTAATGTAAAATATCAATTATACCTCATTTTGGAAGGTGTATAATTATGTAAAATTGTTGGTAAATGAACTACAAGTCACACCTGTGCAACACAGCTAGGCCCTGTATCTATACTGACAGACATTTTAGTCACATCTATTTTATCCAAAGCAACTTACAGTAATAAAGATGTAAGTAAATGTAGTTATAGACCCAAGGCCTCTTATTAGTGTAGCGTCATGTGATGATATAAGAACAGAACCCCAGCCCTCTGCTTGGGCTTGGAAGGCACTGCTGTTATCCACCGCACCACACAAACCACCACCTGGACACTTAGCTATTACCTAGAAAATGAACAGTGGGCTAAAATACACAAAGATATTAAGGAAAAATTAGCATTAGCTACAGCAAATGAAGATTTAGTTTAAGTGTGCAGAGCCTAGAGCTGGGCTAACACTAAAAAGGAAGCAGGCTGAAGTGGATAGATAATGGATGTATGGAGAAGTCTCCCCTGGAGCTGGTCTTGCTCTCAAAATTGGCATAAAAGTCAACCAAAGTAGTGGGAGGGAGCTTTTTGAAAATCAGCCAATCAGACTCTGAAAGTGTAATAAGTCAGATGTGGCCATTTTGGCTCCTAGTTACGGAAGGAAGTTATTAAGGGTATTACAATCAACCATGAGGACAGACTATGGAAGCAAACTAAATTAGGACAGATTCTAAATCAATCCAGTTCTTAATGGCTTAGACTCTTCGCGGCTTTTAGGTAGTTCTTTAGCTTTGTGGCATCAGTATTAGTATTATTCAACGTCACAGTGCAAGGTTTTTGTGCATATTCCACATGAAATTATCTTGACTGGTGTAACAAGTCAACAATTTGCTCTTATTTTTATGTATTTAATTTTCTCTGTCTTTTACAGGGGAAAAACATACATTTTTGTTTTAGAATAATCATATCAAATGGATATACACCATGTCAGCTCTAAACACTGGAAATAAGTAATAACCCAGCTGCTCCTCCCTGTATTTTCCTAATCTTCTGTGCCCTGGTTAGCTCTCTGGGAGATTAGTGGTGCTTAACGAGGCTATTAACAACTGAGCTGTGCCAGGATAAATCATCAAAGCAAAACTTTTATTCTACAGAGATTATGTTTAATGCCTGATGGTTTTGGGTGGTTGAGGGACACTAGCTAAGAGAATAATCATTGTACAAATGAAGACAGAGCATTAGTTGATGTGAGTATGTGTGTGCTGGACAAAAAAACAAAGGAGCAGAGGGAGAGAAAGAGGAATTGGTATTGTTGTGAAAGACCTCCTCTCTCTTTTCGTGTGTTTTCAGTGAAGGTTCCTCAGTTTTTCCAGGTCATTGGTGAGATGTAATCTGGGTCCCTGGAGTCTCTGAGCTAATGGCTGGAGGAATGTATGTGTGGTCATTAGAGCTTTGCCAATTTTTATCATGAATAAAAAAAAAAAAACACTGTTTCCAGAACCAAATTACTTGGCAAAGGTTTGTATGCACAAATAATCTGTAGTGTATGCAGGCGTGAAAACACACAAAACATTCAGCGGCCCTTTTTCTCAATCAGTTTTTGCACACTCTGATCATAAATGAAGTGGAGATGGTTTGTTCTATGCAAAATGTAAGAATGAAATATGAAGCCATAGACAATTATGTGCCATTGGACACTTTTTAAACACCACACTTCAAGACTAACATCTCTTTCCCTTGCCTCTTGTTTCTTCTCATCTCCTATTCCTGTCTTCTCTTCATTTTCTCTAGCTGGTCCTCTTTCCTTCTCTTCTATTTTCTCTTCTTTTTTTCTCCTTCCTGTCCTTCTTTCCTCCCTTGATTAGATTTTTAGATGCAATGGGTAATGTTTTTATTTCCAGTTCACATTTGTTTTCTCTTCTCTTCTCCTCACTTCAGGAATGCACCGAAATTTTTGAATTAAAATACCTTAGCTTTCCTGTGCCGGCCAATTCAGATGCACGCACAAAAATGTTGGCGGCATGGAACTATCACATTTAGACACAACAAATGTCTACAAATCTAATAGTGTTGACCTATATTGTGCTGGGCTGTGTGTGTGTGTTTAAAGAGGTGACAGAATCTCATTGCTCTGCTTTATTGCAGCCTTGGTCTATTCCATAACACTTTGTGTGTGTGTTAGCATTAAGCAGAACCAGATGAGAAAGGGCAGGGCCACTCCCAATTCCCAATAGGGGGAGCAATACCACAGCTCACCAACCAAGACAGGACACACACACACACAGTCAGGATCAAGTTCTGAGGAACAGAACTGTGTGTGTTGAAAGGGTTAAATTTTCACTTAAAAAAAAATTAAAAAAAATAAACAAACAAAAACAACAACAACAACAACAACAATAATAATAATAATAATAATAATATTAATAAACTAGGCACACAAGGATGACGTACAAAAACAGTAAAAAAAATAAACAAACAAATAAAATTGTACTGTAATTAAGAGAATATAATATAACAGTAATTACTTAATAGGGTACAACGGGGGTCAGAATATGCAGTTTGAAAAGATGTGTTTTAAAACATGGTTTAAAGGTACAAAGAGAATTGCTATTGCAGATCATGAGGAATAGAGTTCCACAGGTGAAGAGCAACTTGGCTGAAGGCTCTAAAACCTATGGTAGTCAAGTGGCAAAAGATATACTGAAACTGATAGTAGCAGGTGATCTAATGAAATGGTTTGTTATTGAGAACTGTAGAAGATCACAGAGATATGAAAGGCGCAAGATTATGAAGTGTCTTCAACGTAAGCAGTAAAATCTTAAAATCTATATTATATTTGACAGAAAGGGACAGGGATAATATGATCAACGAAGGATGTTCTGGCAATTATACAGGCTGCTGTGTTTTGAACCAACTGTAGGTTATGACTGATTTTTTGTGGGAGACCAAAGAAATGTGATCAAGGAAAGTTACAAAATGTCTGCACTAGATGGAGTTAATTAAGTTACACGAATTAAAATATTCAGAGTGAGTGACATTATTAATATGTGCTTCAAAAGGTAAGGTAGTGTCAAAAATAACACCAAGACTCTTGACGTGAGGGACAAGTGAGACGATAGAATGGCTGTTTGACTTGGCAAGTGTAACCAACCAAAAGAATCTCAGTTTTTATCTTTACTGTGTTTGAAAGTTAACAGTAGAAGAGTCTTTAACATCAAGTGTGCATGCAGAAAGGGTGGGGGGTGGAAGGGTGGAATAAGGCTTAGTGGAGTGAAACAGCTGAGTGTCATCTGCGTAACAATGATAACGAACATCACATTTAAAAAAAAATATGACCCACAGGCAAAAGTTAGTCTATCTACTCTCTATCCATGCATCCATCCATCCCTTCATCCACTCCCCCCTTTGTATTCAATCAGTCTACTCTGTGTATCAAACCATCAATTCTTCACCCTCTATCACTCTCTTCTGTTCCACCTGTCCTATCTATTCTGTCTACCAACTGAACATTTAACTCTTAATTATTTTAATAATGTCTTCTCTGTTTCTAGACAGCCACACATTCATCTCTCTTCTGCTCTGATGTGCTGTGCTTTAGTGTTGACAGTGTTGGTAGCAGCGAGCTGCTGAGCGAGTGGAGACTGATTTTTCCACATGTGTTCAGCCGAGGGAGGGGAAACTCTGAGCCGCCCTGACAGGACAGGGAGCAGAGCTGTTGGACTGGCTCTCTCTTCAGAGGGGAGAGAAGCAGAGGATGTTTCTCTCTGCTTCTCCTCACTATCCATTCATCTGTATTAATTGCTCCTCAGTGCTCTCTTACCCACGCTGGTCTGTGCCATAGAGCGAATGAGTCATTTAGCTCTGCAACTCCATTAGTAATGGATGCAAATATGTGTGTGTGTGTGTGTTTGTGTGCTTTTGCAGCCTCCCCCCCTGCCCCGCAGCTCTCAGCACTTTGCCAGGGAAGTGCGAAAGCACTCCAAAACTTTATTAACAACAGAGGCTTTACAAAAGAGTACAGAATGACTGGAGCAGCTCACTTTCAAACTGATCCAGCTAGAAAGAGAGAGCGAGAGAGGGGAAGAATGGAGAACAGGGGGAGGGGTGGTGGTGGTGAAAGAAAGAGAGCGAGGCCCTGTTGATGTAAAAAAAAACACAAACATGAAAACACAACAATAGTATATCTGCATAATGTTTAACAGTATCAAAGTATCAGTAAGTTTTAAAAAATGATCTGAAGCATATCATCAATTGTCATGACAATAAGTTCTAAATGAATCTGAATATACTTCTAATAAAATTCAAAGGGAAGTTATTTAAGGATCTGCTTGTCATTGCTTATTTTAGTGGGATTTCTGACATTTTACCCATCAAATTAGCAGTTTGTGATCAGCTTTACATTACATCACTTAGCACATAGGACATTATGCTTCTGCTTTCCAGTTCATTTTTGTGATATTTGGGATTTTTAGGCTCCAGGTCCTATTAAACCTTTTTCCAAGGTAAGCAGTACTTTTATTTTCTCTTATCTTTCATTCTTCTTATAAAACAATAAACATGTGAGTAATTCCACGGAGGTTTTTAAATAAAACAAATGAAAAAACTATCATATGGTTTTGGAGGTAATGGTGGGCTTTTAGCCACAAACCTGTAACCTCACTTATTCAAATCAGACGTGAAACATTATGCAACCACCTGGCTTTCCACAAGATGCCCGGCCTGAGTAATTTGGCAGCTGACATGACATCATTCTCACTGGCCTATCAGATCACAGCAAGTTGCGTAATCTCACATCAGGGCGATTCTCGACTGCCCAGCGGCATTTGCTCATGATACTCATAATGAATGTTAACTCTCCTCTCCATCTGTCATCTTGACAATGGAATTGCCCCCGTCCAGCACCCACCACCTGCTGCTATTGGTCACGGATCTCCTGATTGCGGTGTGTAATGTGTAATGTTGAGCGCCTGTGAGGCCGCTGCCTAGCTTTATCCCACTGGGGAATTTGGAGTATTATAAAAATGTGGGTCATTATTAGAAACATGGTTGGGCAGAACAGGCCACTTGTCATATCTCAAAGCGCAAGCTATTCAGAAATAAGTTTTTTTGTTTTCCTTCTTGTGAGGTGAGTGGGACCCAGCAGGGTTGTAAGCCGGCAGGGAAGTGTGGTGGAGAGTCGGAGGATGGCGAGGCTGAACCGGGCTTCTGGTGGGACGAATGGGCAGAGACACCAATATTTCCACCAGAGTGGATCGTGGACCCTCGTGTCTCAGACTCAGACCTGGAGGATCTCGATTCTTTTATACAAGGCAAGAGATTCCCCGGGAATGAGGTGTGAGAGGCGCGGGGGTTCACGTCGCGCCCATCTGCCACGTGGTCGCTGGTTGCTCGTGAAGCCGAAGGCTTCCTCCTGCCCTCAGCCACCCCAGCTCGTGCACAACCCTCACTGCATGGTGAACAAGCTGCAGGACCAGCAAAATAAACTCCCAGCTTCCTTTAGGACCCAGGGGAAGCCTCGGGAGAAAAGCCAACTTCTGCCCACAGTGCAGCGTGAAGCTTCGCCCAGCGAGGCTCCGCTGAGGGCTAAGTCCGGCGTGACTGAGCAACAAGAGCTGCAGGCAGCAGCTATGGGGTACTGCCACCCCACTGCAAGGGCACCCAACTACGAGGGCGAGTTACCGCCGACTCCAGCCCCCCAAAGGCAGTAGCTGCACGCCACGCTCTCCCTAGCGGCCAGAGACCACTCAGGCCGGCTCCAAGGCGGAAGCCACAGCACACAATGCTTCCGAGCTGGCTATTCTCCCCTGCGCCGGCGCCTGCCGCCCACGTCGGCTCCAAGGCGAAAGCCGCAGCTCTCGACACTCATGAGCGCTGGAGAAAGCCCGCCATTCCGGCTCCAAGGTGGAAACCACAGCACACAACGCTCCCAAGCGCCGAGGAAAGCCCACTCCTGCCGCCCACGCCGGCTCCAAGGTGGAAGCCACAGCTCGAAGCGCTCCCGAGCGTTGGAGAAAGCCTGCACCTGCCGCCCATGCCGGCTCCATGGTGGAGTCCACCCCCAGTGCTCCCCAGCGCCGATGAAAGCACGCTCCCGCAGCTCAAACCAGATTCCAAGAAACGGCTGCAGCCTCCTACACCAGCCCCCCGGCTACGCCCTTCAGCTACAGGTAGCGTAGGACGAGCTAGAGTAGGTGAGAGGGCTAGTAGCTCAGGGTGGGTAGACCTGTTGGGTCCCTTAGAGGAGCCATGTGGTTCTCTCCTGGAGCCATTAGTAGTGGGGTTAGCTCTGGCACTGAGGCCGGTCGTAATAGCCTTAGCGGCTAGACAAAGAGCTATAGGGGCAAATATGACAAGCACAGGCTCAGGATTACCTATCAAGGCTATAATATAGGGGCCGGGGGGCTGGCACCTCAATTGGGGCCTTAGGAGGCCGGAAGGCAGGGCAAAAGTTTGCGGTGAAGCTAATTTAGTGGTAGAGGAGCCATCAAGGGAGCATTGGGTACTGACTTCACCAAAGGCTGAAGGTGAGAACTCCTCTCCAGTGGGCTGTGAGAGCTCTCCAGAGGGCTCCAGTGGGGAGAAGGCCACATCCCTGGGACCAATGAGGGGCCTCCGGAGGGCTCCAGAAGGGCCTGGTGGGAAGGCCCCATCCCTGCAAACTGCAAGGGACCTCCGGAAGGTTCCACAGAGGTGGTTGGTGAAGGCCACCACTAGGACTGGAAAATCAGAGAGACCTGAGGGGCGGGCTGCACTCCAGAGGACACTCCAGGAGTGGCCCTGGCCACAAGTGACAATGGAGGGTTCCCTGCTGAGGGACTTGCAGGAGGAGGCACAACCTCCAAGGACAATGGGGAGCACCAGGGTAAACATGAAGACGTGCAAGAGGGGAGTCCCATAGGCCAATGGGATGCTGCCCTTTGCCCCAGCCTCCCCACCTTCTCCTTTTTTCTTTTGTTTAGTTTTGGGGTTTCTATTTGTGTGGGATTTTGGGTGCCCCGGGAGTTGTGCTGTAGAGAGGGGGGTACCGTAATTTCCTCACCCTTGGTTCATTTTGTGCTTTAGTTTTCCTTCTGGTCACACTAGCCTCTGATTAGCCAGCTGCTGGGGTGAGCAGAGGGAATTGGGTCTATTTTGGGATTGGGTGAGAGTTAATGGGTTCGACTATTTAGAGGTGTTTGGACCGACATTAGGTGTCGGTCCACCGTCATTTCTGAGTTTTTATGCTTTGTGAAGTCCCCTTTTGTTTGGCCCACTAGCCTTTGGGTTTATATTTGCATGAATAAAGAGAAACAACTAATCATCATGGAAGCCTTCTTGAAATGTGAAGCACCATGATACGATATCTTGTTATGAGGTCCTATTGTTCTTTGGTGGATTGATGTATATAAAAATGTCCTAACTTCTCTTTAACCCCTTCAAAATTACAACAGGCTTTTTCTGTTCCTTTCATGTTCTCGCTGCCGCCTCCTGCTTTCTGGTCTGTGTTGTTGTTTACATTCTCCGTGTGCCTTTTTTTCTATATTCCATTTGCTTGTGTCTTTTTCCTGTCTCCTCCCACGTACAGGTGTTTTGTATTATCTAGTCAGTGTAACTATTCTGTGTGTTCAGTCCATGTTTATGGATTTAAGTAAAACTATTTGTTAATGCTGATCTTTTAAAAAAATTCTTATAACCCTGACTGTTTAAAACTCTTGGTGTTTGCTTGGGTTTCTGTTAATCCTCATTCCTCCATTACACTGCTTAAAAATGTCAGCAGCACTACACCTTGCAATATAATTGAATCAATAGCTATGGTTCCATAAAAGCACTTATATATTACAACACATAAACTGAGAAAATAAACATATAAACTGAAAGTTTAGGATCAACACATTCTATGGTAGTTCTCTGCTTCTTTCAATTAAAAGTTAAATTAGTTCAGATTAGATACCAAATTGTGGAACATTATGTAAATACCGCCATGAGCCTTTTTGTACAATTTTGTACATCTTATTTTTTGACATTATTTGCATCTGCTGAACAGTGATAATTTTGAAGTCATTTTGAAGACGGCGATTATTTAATTAGTGATGCTCCGATCGATCGGTGGACAATCGGTATCGGCCGATAATCAGACTTTATGACTCGATCGGGACTCGTTAAACTCACCGATCTTAGGAACCGAACACGATTGATGACGTCAGTGCATGAGGACTAGGGACGGGTACTGAACCCGGTACTTCATCGCCTAATTACAAAAGACAGCAGTATGGATAAACTCACACACACACACACACACACACACACACACACAACATGCGCACGCAAACACATACCACAAGAGAACTCTCTCGCGCACGCACACACATGCACAACACGATAGAACTCTCATGCACGCACACACACCACTAACTTGAAGCATCAGAATCGGCATCAGTATCGGCCGATCACCTGGACAAAAAATCGGTGCTTGGTATTGGTGGCAAAAATCCTGATCGGAGCATCCCTAGATTTAATAGAACATAATTAATTATGTTTTATCAATTTGGTAAATCACGCATCCTGACATATGATTTGTCTAGAAAAGCAGCAACATAACTGCGTCTCCTGCAGAAGGTTGAGACCTACTTTGGAGACCTAAACTGGATGTCAAAACTTCCCTGCACACTTCACACCTGTGCCACTGTGGTCAGTCCCCAGTAGAATGCAGGCTAGTTTATACAAAGCCTGGACCTCAGCGATTCACAAGCAAACAGTTAACTCCTAGAAGTGTAAAGGTATTGAATTACATTATTATTTTAATGTAATGACCTCATTGCATAACTAAGGGATACATAATATATTACATTTAAATGTGATTTAGATTCTTTAAAAACTGTAGTGCTGGTCGGAATGCCATTTTTTGAGCTTCGAGTATTCAGAAGTGAAAAACATTGAATATTTAAAGCTTCGGTGGGAGGGGGCTGAATGTATTCTTATCTTGCATTCGCCATCTTGGATTCAGAAATCCATATTTTCAAAGTAGAAT